>VNJV01007064.1:0-118504 GCA_008042635.1 Drosophila nikananu
AGTTTTTAGTCACTGAATTATAATGCCACATATCCTTATTGGCTTTTCTTTTGCATTTGTTTCTTCGGTTGTTACCAACATCATGGGCTCCAACGCACTGGGGAGAGGCTAATCGGAGAATAATTCAATTAGGATAATCCAAGTGGATATGGAAATACAAAATAAACTCACATGGCTTGCCCTTGCACCTTTCAACATCATAAAACACCATTACAGCAGCTATGAGGATCAATGTGGTACTCCGCATTATAGATTCGAATCCAGACTAGTGTTGAAATTATGCTACCATGATTTTTATAAAGCCACCTTGTATTTATACTACCTGTTGATTTATTTCTTTAGCAGAATAAATAAATGTCTGTTGCTCAATGGTTTTAAGCAAATAAATGGGGATCTCGAATAAAGCTATATAATAAATAAAAATAATAAAAGAACAAAGTAAAACCTTACATAAACCATTGAGTTCAGTTTATAGTATAAACTTTATACAAGTCGCATATTCGAAGTTAAGGCTGCTTAAGAGGAGCCCATCTCCGTCGCCGAAGAGGCGAAGGATCAAAAACTCACTTGTGCCGAGAGCGTCTCGAAGCTCGGTAAGCTGTTGGGCAAACTCCACAGCCTTTTGCACGAGAAGCAGGTGCGCCACAGGTACAAGAAAAACGGCAAGAGAGTTCGGCAAAACGGCCCGGGACTGCCGGAAACTCATGAAGTACGGTGGTAAAGAACAAAAGGCCGTCCTGCAGACCGAGTCATCGGAAAAGTCCTACAGCGAGATCCTAGCGCTGGTCACGCGAAGGGAGGACAACCAGCTAACTAACCTCGGAGGGGCAGTCAAGAAGGTGCGCTAAACGGCTAGGGGAAACCTGCTCTTGGAGGTAGCCAGAGGCAGCTCAGAGAGCGGCGAGTCCATGAGGGTCCTTGGCGACGCAGATGACATAGCCGTGGTCGTAGTTGTGAAGGAGCTCACTGCAGCGGAGGAGAAGGCGAAAACTTCAAGGCCTTTGAAACTTGGGTCTCGAGCGCCTGCCTGGAGCTAGCGGCACACTAGACGGAGGCTGTCGTGATTTCTAGCCGGAAATCGGTGAACACGTCCGAGATTCACATTGGCAGAGCCGCGACAAAGTCGCAGATGGCAATGAAATACCTCAATGTTCATCTTGAGACCGCCCGAGGGTGGAGCTAAGGAAGCTGGCTGGCCGTTGGACCCACAGGTTGATCCGCAGCATAGAGGTCTGTTCCCAGCTAAACAGATAAAGTCGATCAGGTCACAGGAGAGAAGGCGAAAGGAGAGGGCGAGCTTTGCGGCCGTACCGCACAATGCGGCCGTTGCCCCGTCAAGCTAGCTTTAAGAGATATCAATAATCAACAATTATCTGTATAGGTACCTAGCTCTCTCGCATACTACACATACGGAGGAGCAGAAGCAAGGCGAATAACAAAGCGTGGCATTCGGTGGCGAGTGCTCGAGCAAAGAAGTTGATTAAAGGAAATTATAAAAACCCAAAAATTGTATTGTTTTCGACTCTATATAAGGCACAGTTCTCGACTGCTTAAACCTTTTTAAGCAATCCAGTCGGTATGAAGTGCGCTTTGATCTTGGCTTGTCTAACACTTTATGTGGCCTATACCTTTGGCCAAGTCTTTTGCCCTGGACGACCAAGTAAGCCTGCTATTTCAAAGACTCCCCTTTAATAATCGTTTTCACATCTTATTGCTGCAGGAACTCAGGAATGTCGGGGTCACCGGGATGAAGGAAATGCAAACGCAACTGCATTTTGCCAAAGGAATAAAATGGAAATGTGGTACTACAATTCGCAATCCAGGAGCTGCACCAAGATGCGCTACCGCGGCTGCGGCGGCAACAATAATCGATACTGCAACGAGGCCCATTGCCGGAGGATTTGCAGAGACTAAAACTCTCTTTACTTTGATAATGATGAAATACATTTGAAAAATAAAGGAAATATTTAACTGAAATAGTTCAACTATATGGTTAATATTATATTCTAGGGTGCAAATAAAAATAATACAATCATTTATTTAATGATATTATTATTGCCTATAATAACGTTTTTTTTCCAAGTTATTATGGCCACATTTTGTAAACTATTCTTGTACCTTAACTCATCTTAAGCTAACATTTTTTATTTTTATATATAGTAAATAACAACAAATTTGTCGTTGTGCCAGTTCCTCTTCTCACTGGGTTTTTGAAAAATAAAAACACTAGATGAACCCTGTCTCAACGCCTTTCATTTATCTGAACTTTTAAGAGCTGTGATGCTTTGCTCTTTTTTCAGTAAATTTTTTTTAAATCAACTTTTCTTGTCAGAAAACTATCAGAAAAATATAAAACTTAAACTAGGATCACTAGAAACACACTTTAACACTCAAACTTTTGACAATTTTTGTGTTAAAGTTAAGGGTTTGCAAATTCAGATTCTAACAAAATAACAAAAACATACAAATAATATTATACTATACAAAATTTATAGCCTTATAAATTAAGAGATTTCAAAACTATGAAAAGTAATTCTATTCGATGTGATTTTTGTATATCTGGAACAGCCTAGAGACGAGTCCTAGAGGTAATCAATATATTTAATTGAATATGAAAAGCAAACGGAAGGAAGCCCTTATAAGTCTTGTTATTTACTTTATTGGACTTAAATACATACTAACCTCGAGTCACTTAAGATTAAAAACCCTACAGGTTAGTAATGAACAAGGTTATTTTAATACATTTTTTACATGAATACAAAAATTATACATCTTATATTTCTAGAAATATTCTTTCATTTTTAAACTAAAAGTACATATGTATATCTCAGTAATAAAATTTAAATTGTTTTTCTAATTTATTTAAAAACTTAGTATACGTTTTATCTCCCTCGGCAGGCTTCCCACAACTGCAGTTTGCACCAACGATTATTATTTCCGCCGCATCCTTTATAATTGAGTTTGGTGCAGTTTTTAGTCACTGAATTATAATGCCACATATCCTTATTGGCTTTTCTTTTGCATTTGTTTCTTCGGTTGTTACCAACATCATGGGCTCCAACGCACTGGGGAGAGGCTAATCGGAAAATAATTCAATTAGGATAATCCAAGTGGATATGAAAATACAAAATATTAACTCACATGGCTTGCCCTTGCAGCTTTCAACGGAGGTAAATGCCATCGAGAGGGACAACACCATTACTGCAGCTATGAGGATCAATGTGGTACTCCGCATTATAGATTCGATGCCAGACTAGTGTTGAAATTATGCTACCAGGATTTTAATAAAGCCACCTTGTATTTATACTGCCTGTTGATTAATTTTCTTTATGAGTATACGCATGTGTGCAAAAAATATACAAATAAATGTCTGTTGCTGAATGGTGTTAAGCAAATAAATGGGAGTTTCGAATAAAGCTATATAATAAATAAGAATAATAAAAGAACAAAAGAAAACCTTACATAAACCTTTGAATTAAGTTTATACAAGTCCCATATACCTATACCAAGTAAAGTTTTTAAGTTCGATGTACGATACGTCGTTGGAATACATATATACAAAAAATAGTCACACGTGCCAGAGCTTTAGGTATTATGTAATTTATTTTAAAGTGGTTATTGTTCAACAAGCACAAGGCGGTTCGATGAGAGGGTTATTTTCGACACCCATATGTTCTGAGAAATGAACGAATTTAACATGTAAGTTATAGGCACTTAAAACCAACACTAAGTAATACTTTAGGCAGACTTTACCATAAAATGTTTTCAAAACAAATTAATAATTTTTGGCATAAATTCGCGTAATCCAAAAACCTTGCCATAATATTATTATTAAAAAAAATAATATAAGAATACATCCTTTTTTTCTACACTTTTTGTTCAAAATTTAGGCCACACAACTAGTATTACATAATTGTAGTATTTTTTACAACATTTTTACCCAGAAACCCAAATATTTTTTTGTTTTCGACACTATATAAGGCACAGTTTTCGACTGATTAAACAGTTTATAGGAATCCAGTCGGTATGAAGTGCGCTTTTATCTTGGCTTGTCTAACACTTTATGTGGCCTACACCTTTGGCCAAGACGTTTGCGTTGGTCGACCATGTAAGCCAGTTATTTTAAGGACTCCCCTTTAATAATCGCTTTCACATCTTATTGCTGCAGTTCTTCAAGTATGTCACGGTGGCCGCGATGACGGAAATGCAAATCTCTGGACATGCATTGCCAGAAGCATGGAAATGTGGTACTACAATTCGCGAAACAGTCGCTGCACCAAGATGCGCTACCGCGGCTGTGGCGGCAACAATAATCGATACTGCTCCGAGGCCCATTGCCGGAGGATTTGCAGGCGCTGAGGGTATATTGGATTTGACAATGATGAAATATATTTGAAAATAAAGGAAATATCTTGATGAAATACTTGAAATAAATGGTTAATATTATATTCTGGAGTAAAAATAAAAATTATAAAAAATATTATTATTGCCTATAACAGACCTATGTATCAGACCTAACTTTCCTTCCTACATTCCCTCATCTTAAACTAACATTTCTTAATTTAATATAACTAAGAACTATATTGGCATATGGCCGTTTTCTCTTCTCACTGCTTACGTTTTTGAAAAATATAAGCACTAAATGAACCCTGTCTCAACGCCTGTAATTTATTTTAACCTTTTAACAGCCCTTTTTCTTTTTTCAGTAGACTTTTTGACATCTACTTTTCTTAGCAGAGAACATAACTGACAAAAAGATATAAACTTTAAGACTAGAACTCACAAAGCTTTGATTATCGGGTAATTTTTGTGTTGCTGTTCGGATTCAAACTAAATAACAAAAATAAAAAAAAAATATATATATATATATACATATATATAAATAACATAAAAGTACAAAAAAATATATAATCTTATAAATTAAGAGATTTTAAAACTACATATAATTTAATTCGTTGCGATTCTTTATCTTGAACAGCCGAGAGACGATTCCTGGCTGTAATCAATATACTCGTAATTGAATAAGAAAATCACACGGAAGGAAAACATTAATAGTCTTGTTATTTACTTAACTGGACATTAATTATTTATATTAAAACATAAAGTTTCCCGATGATCCATTAATATACATAGATTTCGATAAAGGTTTAAAGGATTAAGTTTTCTTGAGCACCTTTCCAGTTATCTAGTATTCATGATTTTGGTTTTACATATTATAAAGCTTACAGGGTAGTAGATCGCGGCTGCGCTGCTTGTAAATGTTGGCAGCGGCTTCTATATAAATATATATAAATGTAGGGAGGAGTTGTTAGGTTCAGAGTGGTCGCCCATGTACGAGATAAGATATGTAGACTCTGCACTGTGCAGGCCCATTGCAAGGGTCTTTGACTTATAAAATAAATGCATTAAT
Source organism: Drosophila nikananu (assembly GCA_008042635.1). NCBI lineage: Eukaryota > Metazoa > Arthropoda > Insecta > Diptera > Drosophilidae > Drosophila > Drosophila nikananu. Next base: position 5,411 of record VNJV01007064.1, read on the forward strand.
ATATTTGTAATTATGCATAACACTGAGTACAGTGTGCATTCGCTATGTGAACATACTACAATATATGTACCTCAATTATCCAGTATCAATAGAGTACTTTACTAACGTATTGTGTACTATTGCATATCTGCATATAGACTATTTTTACATGAATAAAAAAATTATACATTTTATACATATTTCTAGAAATGTTCTTATATTTTTAATCTCAAAGCATATCTCAGTAATAAAATTGTTGATTGTCCGCTATAAAAGCACAGCTAATTCCGCAATCAATCAGTTCACAACGTTTCTTCGACAAGAAGCAACTGAAAATGAAATTCCTTCTGTTGGCTGCCTGCCTCGTCTTGTATGTGGCTTCCACCTGTGGCCAGTTCTGCCGCGGTGTTCCCGGTATGCATGGATCGCTTAAACGAACCTATTATTAATGAACAAGTAAAATAATTAAAAATAGAAAGCCGGAACTGTGAAGGAGGAAAGGATCAAGGAGTTAGACGCACCGGCTGTATGCGCGGTACCAATTTATGGTGGTACAACCAAACCGCTGACGAATGCTTTAGGATGATTTACCTCGGCTGCGGCGGAAATAACAATCGTCATTGCACCAAGGGATTCTGCAAAGCAAAGTGTCATCGTCGAACCTAAAGGAATAATGAAACATTAATAAAATTCGTTTCTGTTGTTTATTATTAAACATACATTTTAACTGTTTTTACTGTTCAGCATGTTTTTTTAAACATAATATCATGTGCTGGAATTAAAGTTGAAAAAAAGGGGATACAAACTTCGACTTCCTGAATGAGCTTCCCTTAATTTGCAACAGATTTTTATGATTACGGCCTGCCTTGTGCCGTTTTTGACTTACACATGTGGCCAAAGGTGCGATGGACTTCCCCGTAATGGCAATTTGAAACACACCACTCAGCCACTTGATTTTATACTATTAATTTATTACTCTTAATAAAAATAGTTTCCCAGGACAGCGAGGGAGGCAAGCACAAAGGACTTAGCAACCTACTTTTCTGCAATCCGAACCACAATTTCAAAATGTACTACAGCAAGCTTTCCAATGATTGCATCAAGATTGCTTCAAAGGCTGTGTCGGAAACAGAAATCGTTATTGCACCACGATATCCTGCATGGAAATATGTCATCCTGGAACCTTAAATACAACTTATATGATCTTGTATAAAATAGGTTTTACAATAAACTGCAAACAAAAATGGTAATTTCTTTATATATTTGTTAGTTTAGTTTATTTGCTTTGAAAATGAATTTAATTTATGATATATGTGAAACTTAATGTGGAAACACTCAATATTAAAAAAATTTATAATATAATATAATATATTACAAAGGATATATTGTGCCTCTGAAACCTTTGCTAGAAACATTTTCTTGTACATTTGTACTTGTTTCTGGATGTAATCAACCACAATTAATGAATTAACTTAAGTTAATTAAGTTAAATCACTATGCTATTGGGTACCTTGCAGTCGAGCTTACTCAGATGTAGCTTTTGTGCTTGTTTGAGTCTCTTATTCAAAGTTAATCATTTTTAGGGCAATTTACACTCACTTTATTACATTTTAATTTAAGTAGCACACCAACTATAAATAGAGCTCACTTTTCATATTTAGTACTATTAATATAACCAATTTTACCCTATATAAGCGAAAGCATTTACTTTATCACTCAGTTCGAATCGATCGTCCGAAGGGAGTCTACTCAAAATGAAAGTCCTACTAATTGCTGCCTGCCTCGTCCTGTACGTGGCTCTCACCCAAGGACTGGAGAATTGCTTGGGACGCCCCAGTAAGTTGAAACAAACAAATATTATTAATAATATAATAATAATATTTTAATTTCACAATATTTTCAAATAGGCAACCAGGACTGCGACGGAGGCAGGAATCAAGGAGTTCCCCAGGCGCCTCAATGTAATCCACAGCCGAATCCCAATATGTGGTACTTCAAACGTGATACCGGGGAGTGCCTAAGGATGACTTTCCACGGCTGCTTTGGTAACAGCAATCGCTATTGCTCCAAGGAGCACTGCCTGAGGTCCTGCCGTCGCCCCAACTAATTGCCATAATTAATACTTCTGGCATGACACATTTAATAGAAATTCCTGGATAATAAACTGAACACTCAAAGTTAATTTGCATTTTTAATTTATTAAAATTTATCCTTAATAATATTAAAAAATGTACTCCAGACTCTTTAGATTATTTTCTTTTATTACTTTAAAACCACAAACAAAGTTTTAGAAAGTATCCTCCTTGAAGTCAGCTACGAAAAGTTGAAGGATTATCGCCTTGAACGCCTTCATTCGAGGAAATAAGTATTACGACTTGATCATAAAAAATATGACATTTCCGATTGTAGTTCTTTTTTCAATTACTTTCGATTATAAATTTATTTAAATTAAAATTATTTTAGAACTCAATTTGTGGACTGAAAATATAATTAAACAGAACCAATGCAGTTTTAATGCTGAAGATTAAATATTTCTGCTGAGAAGGAAATCACAATCGCTACTGTACCTACATGCTGGGTCGAAATACCTGTAGGTATTTTAAAATTACTTTATGAATACAGTAACGAATTTAAAAGCATTTATATTATTATTAATTTCACTGGCTTGATTGAACTAAAACGAATTCGTAGTGCAAAATGATTACACCTGTGCTTATTTAAAACTAGAATAAACATACCTACTTCTCATTGTTTTAATCTAAATAAAGCTCTATTGTTTATTTCTTTCCCTTTTCAAGCCCGTTTCTATATAAAACCCATCAGCTCTTAATAAATGTATTTAAATATGAAAAACTACATGAGGCTGGCCTGCCTTGTCTTTTTTGTTGCGCAATCCAGTTCCCTGGTATTCCCGTTTTGCAATGGACGTCCAAGTAGGCCAAATCTGTCTTACGAAGCGGATATAATAACTATATAACTAATAACTAGATTTTAGGGCCTGCTACTTTTTCCGGAACGAAGGACATAGCTTTGGAACAGGTTGTCTGAGGAATCTTAATCTCAACATGTGGTATTACGACTTGTGGTCCAACGACTGCAAACGGATGACGTTTTGGGGCTGTGGAGGTAACAGCAATCGCCATTGTTCATATCAAGAGTGTAAACAGAGATGTAGTTGGTTTTTAAGAAATTAAATACATTTAAATTAAAATTTCTCATTTTTTATAGAAGTTTTTTATACAAATTATTGAGATTTAACTTGTAATATGACACTTATTTGTTCCTCTTATTATTGGATGGTTTTAGGGGAGTGTAAAGGGATAAATATGGGATTAAATATGGAACCGCAAACAAATAATAAATAATACTGTGAGTAATATAAAGAAGTAAAACAACTTTTTAAAATCGTTTAGCTATTTTGAATTATATTTTATAATTCTAACCAAGAAAAATATGCCAAATGAGAAACTTCCTGGGGTTAAAAAAATGTTACATTGCAGCATTGAAGTTTCATAACTCCATTAATAAAATTATCCCCAGGTTAAATTATAAACAGTGTATCTGTGCCTACTTTACAGAATGCAGTATTCCTGAGTCATTACTCCATACTTAAATATTTAAGTCGTACACTACAATATCTTTATCCTTTATAGAGATCTGGGCTTCAAAAGTTAAATTAATTAATTAGATATACCGCTGATTTAATTAGAATTGTTCATCATCTATGACATTTTCTTCGAGATTTCTGCTTTTAGCTTATTCCTCTCTTCCAGACTAGAGAGCCAAGTCTCTCATCTCTTTAAATTAAACTATCTCAAAAGAGAGTCCAGTGAAAATGCAAAAACACTCAATTACCCAGGGAATGGGGCGGGTTGGGAGGAAAGGTCGTTTTCGGCTGGTGGGAGGTTGCCTCAATTGCCGCGCAACGAAGTGTACAAGTCTCTCATCTCAATTCGGCGCTGGCTGCCAAGCAAATAAGACACGCAAAATCTATTCAAAGTGCACGTCGTAATATCTAATTGAGTGTCAAGTTTAAAGATGAAAATGAAAATACTAATACTAGTAGCTTTGCTGCAATCAATTCTGCTGTTTAGATTCTTAGCAGGTAAGGAAAAGGATTCACAAAATAGTGTTAAAATTAAACGAACTGTGCATATAATAAAGCATAAATAATATATTAAATATTAAACCATTTCTTTCAGCCAATTGCCCAGTGTACCTGACCATTTCACCGGAAGGCAAGGCCCTGTACGACTCCTCTTTGGAGGTCAATTGGGGCCCCGATTGCTATGGACCCCCGGAGTGGATTGGCATCTATGGCCAGGATCCAACCATTTCCAACTTTGAGCCTGAGCTATTTATTCCTAGGTCGGCGATTGTCAACCGAACGGGAATGTTAATCACAACGATTAAGTTGGGAAAGCTACACTTCCCGGGGGGTTGGAATAGACAGGACATGGGCGATCCGCCCGCCTCGCGTTATCCCACGGGCAAGTGCCTGCCGCACTATGTGGCCAGCTACAATGGCACCGAGCTCCTCACCGTCGATTGCCTAAAGATCCAACCGAACTGGATGGGTCAGAACAAGGACATGAGTCGGATGCCGCTGAAGAACATGTTTCTGCCTGGCACTCATGCTTCCGGAGCTGTTGTGAGTCGAACCAGCAAGTCGGTGCTCATCAAGGACTATCTGCAGGCACAGCTGTTCGATGTGTGGTCTCAGCTTGTGTTTGGTATACGATATCTGGACTTAAGTGTGGGGTAAGTTCAAAATACTCTCTTATAAATTTATACATTATTACTCATTATCGTTTTGCTGACAGTTACAAGAACATGGCCACCACTGACGATAGCGACAACTTTTGGTTAGTCAACGAGAATATGTTCCTCCAGCCACTGATCGGAGTACTGCGGGATGTCCGTCACTTTGTCAAGAGATCCGGTGAGCTGGTGGTCCTCGATTTTAGTAGCTTTCCCATTGGATTCTACAAGCACCCGGAGATCTACAGATCGCTGTTCTATCTAATCCGTCGGGAGTTGGGCGATGAGGCCTATCAACGTAATGTAACGACGGACGAGCAATGCGCCAATCGGAATCTGCAGGACCTTCTAAGGCAAAACCGCCATGTGATGATATTGTTTCCCACACAGGAACTGCCACATCCGGAGAATGGTAAGCGCTGTGCTTCAAATCTTCCCTTAGAGATGCTTCTAATCCATTTTCCCTTTCAGAATCCAACTTGATCTGCCCGCCTTGGCTGCGCTTTAGCACTGGCTTCATGAACATGTCACAGACTCTGGATTACATGCGTCTCCTGTTCAGCCGGAAGCCAGAGTCACCGGTCAAGGATGAGGGCTGGATATTCAGTGCGGTGAGGAGTATGGAGCAAACTCTAAACTCCCACAAACTGCAGACGGCCAAGGAGCGGGCGGCGGTGCTGAATCCCAAGGTGAACCAGTGGCTGAAGGGCCCATGGGGCAATAATGCCAATGTCGTGGCCATGGACTATTTTAGCAACACAAATCTTGTGGATTTGGCCATTCAGATGAATGCCCACAAGGCCTTTCGCATGGTTAACGAAGATTATGTGAATTTGGAAATATTGAATCTGTGTTAGATACCAAAAAAAAATATCTTAGTTATGATATTTTAATAAAGGTAATAAAAAGAATTCCTTTTTTTCTACAAGATATGAGAATTAAGTGGCTAAATTTTGTATTCATTTTAAAATTTGAGTTATTAGTAAAATCATTTATGTAAATAATAATTACTTTTATAATTATATAAATTTGAAATATTACAATTTTAATTTATAGCAACTATTCAGCAAGTAACCAAACCACAAAGCATGCAAAGTTTTCTGCTGAATTTTATAGCACCTGCATCCAATACACAAGCCAACTCAAAACGCTTTAGCCAAGATGCAAACCAACAGCAAATACATAAACCAAATTGTAGACGTTAAATTGAAATTTATTAACATTTATTAAGTATAATCTGAAATATATTTACGTAACACCAGCTCTTGATACAAAAAACGCAGTTTCTCACGCAAGTTGAAGGTAGTCTAGGCTTAGGCCTTGCAGCTTAATTAGAAATCTCACGCAATCTAAGGTCAGCGCTGGCGCGACTTCTCGCTGACTCGCCGCGGAATCTAGATCAGCAATTTGCATAAACATTATCGGCTGCCAATTGCATTCGGAATAACTTTCTGATCACTGATATTTCCAGCCCAGTCGCCAGCACACACAGCAGGGTGTCAATCTGGCCAGTTCTAGGTATTAAGCGATGACTCAGGCAAATGTTTCTTAACGGATGGATTTCATAATAATAAATTCCCCTCTGCCTGCTGATATCTGGCACGTGTGCAATTGCATTTCCATATGCATATGTTTGTACACATGTGCGGGTGATGCAACCGCCAAGAAGTGTCGCTCGACCAGGCTGACAGCCGCTCCGAGCACTTATCCAATTCTCACCTTGGCTAATCCCAATCCCAAGCCGGATCTGCCGCAGCCAGGGCTGCGTGTTGTTGAAGAACATCAAAGTGGTTCGCGGCACTGGTTCCCAAAACTGAACCATTTATTAACTCAAAACAATTTCCAAAAGTTTTTAATTTTATAATTTTAATAAACGGCTTAATATAAAAGAATATGTTAATGTTTCAAAAAAGGAACTATACATTTTCATTCTTCAGTATAATTAATAATTATCAGACCAAAGTTTTCAACAATTTTCACCAACAATTTTTTAATTCAAACGATTTCCCACAGATTTTATATTAAAAAATTTGAAAAATAAGCAAATATAAAACGCACATTATAATTTTAAAAAATCAAATCTAAACGTTATTCTCTCTTCAGAAATGTTTCTAATATTGCGATGAATTAAAAAGCATAATCACACAAAGTTTAACAATCCACACAATCCAATTGTCCAAAAATTGCTTTTAAATTTAATTATTAATTTAATAAGTAAAAAAGCTTTATACATTAACAAGCTTAAAGAAATTAAACTTGTTTTTTCTAAAATGTCAATTTTGGTATCATAATATATTAAAAAGATATCGAAATATTTGAGTAATATTGAAAACCATTTTAGAACTTTTTGATTGGGTACACGATTTATTTTTGATTGTTTCGATGTAAAACATATCAAGCTAATTAAAATGCACGACCATCGTGTTTTTATCTGACGAGGTGGGAAACGACAGCGTTTAACTTCGAACTCCCAAAGTAAAAACAAAAATAATAATACACAGCTGACGAAACCTGATTTTTTTAACATATTCGCGGCTTTGAAGAACTGCAACAAAGGCCCCAGATTTGTCACTGCGCACTGTCAGCTGTAATTGCAGTTGAATGCACTTTGCTTAGTCGTGGGCGATGATTAACTGCAGGCGCTTATAAACCCTATGACTGATAAGAAGCGTTTCTCTTGGCTTGGGTCAACCTGTTAACAAAGGGACGCGTGCAGAGTTTGAACTAAGATTATCGTAATTGGCAATATACCTGATACGGTTTTCTTGATAATATATCATATTCAAAAGACGCAAATATAGATAATGTTCTGCAGTTTAAAGCCATACAACAAAAACACAAACAACTGAGCCCAAATATTTGCTTGTCAGATAAAAACTCTCAAGGATTTTTAGATAAAATGAAATTGGTATAACTATAGTGAGACTCTAACATAACACACAGCTGCTTATCGGATATTCCCTAGGAACTCGCTTAAAATGTCATTAGTGATTGATGATGGCCTTATGGTATTAAACTGAATTCTAAAAATATATATAATTATCTAATACAATAAATTAAAAACACAAAGAAGTTAGCTTTCAATATAAAAACAGATTTGTTCCCTTAAAATAAACACTAACTTATAATTAAATAATTAAAACAATGAAAAACAAACTTAAATTAATAGTTTTCAATGATTTTTCTAGTACTATACATTTTTTTTTACAAATGTATATTTTAAATCAACTTTTTTTAGGGTAGTAAGACTGTTTTATATGTTATTTAATCTACATCTTACTATCTATAGTTCCAGGAAGCGCATTCCCTGAGTGCTTTCAAAATCCCTTTGGAATTTGTGAATCCCCCAACGAATCGATTCCACGAGCTTGTTCGCATGACCTCATAAAGCCACAACAGGGCGGTGCTCTGTGTCTTTGATAGCCAGCCAACACACCCGAGCTATAAGAAAACAACTCATAACAGAGGATTCGGTAATATGTTAGTTTTATTATAAATAACGCAGAATACATGTGCGACTAAGCTAATATTACATTGGAGGCTTAAGATTTCTACCAGGCTTCGTTTTCTTGGTAAAGGCAACGGCCAGGTGCAGGGCTGCCCAACAGCTGGCCGTTGCGATCGCCGGTTGAACCCCGATTTCCTTTTATTTTGATTAACACTTGAGATATCATTCATTGTCATGTTAACATTGGTTCTTAAGAAAAATATACACGCATCACATCGGTGAAGGGCTTCCGGCACAGGGGACACTTGGTTACGGAGGAGGCGCACTTGGCGCAGGCCACAACGTGGCCGCACGGCAGGAAGGCCGTGTTGTACTCGGCGCCGTAACAGATCTTGCAGAGCTTCTCCTCGGGTATGGTGGAGCCGTTGCTTGCAGCTGGCACGGTCGACGTAGCGGTCGACTCGACGATCTTCTCGAAGATGCGGGTGGCAGCTGTGTTTGCCGCCGGCGGTGATGGGGCCACATCCCCTGAGCTGGATGCCGCTGACGACGACACCTCCTCTTCGGCTGATATCGTGCTTCTGCTGCTGGCGGTGGTGACAACCTCCTCTGGCATTGGGCCAACATCCGCCACCTTCTCCTCGACGGGTAAGGGCTTTACGCTCACAGTGTCGATATACACTTGTCCTTTCATCAGCTTTACGAACCGGCATTGGCTCAACCACCGGGCGTGCTCCTCCCAGGGCTCGTCGTTGTCGTCCCAATCCTTGAGACCACCGCCGCAGCTGAAGCAGCGGACGCGATCCCCAACGCCCGTATAAAAAAAACCCGCCTCGGCCAGTTGGTGGGGTTTCTGTTTCAGGTTCCTTGGCCACGCCTCGAAGGTGCGCAGGCGAGCCGATTCGACGGCGAACTCTGGGTACTCGGGGAAGTAGTTGCCGCTGGCGGCAGGGGCGCGACACGTCTCCGGCTGGACATCGCCGTTCGCCTGTGTGGCCGCCGATGCCATCGACGTGATAGTGGCGTTGGCACGAAGCATCGACGGTACCATTGGGTTCACGCCTATCGACTGGATTATTTGCGCCATGGGTATCCGTCCCTCGGCATAGGCGTGCTCCCTCAGCTCCACCGCCGACGACGAGTCGTTGGCACCGCAGATATCGTAGCTGATTGGCGGCAGAACGCGATCCAGATCCTCGCCGCTTAACGGCACATTGTTTGTGGTGCGACGCCGCAGCAGCGGGCAGTTGGGCGACCATCGCTGATGCTCTGGCACCGGTTGATCCGACTGTTCCCAGCAACCGATTTCCACGCCGCAAAAGTGGCATTTGACCTTGTCATCGACGTTCGTATAGAACATGCCCGTCTGTGCCAACTGGTGCTTATCCAGCCACTCCAGCGGCCAGTTGATGAAGGTTTTTAGGCGCGCCTCTTCGCGATTTAGATCGTTCATGATGTTATTGAAGTTGTTCTTGAATAGCTGTGTCGTGTTCGTGTTGTTGTCCACCTGATCGCGAACAGTTAGGTCCAGAGCTCTGGGTCCCGTATGGTAACGCGGAGTGGTCAGCAGATTTGCCATGTTGCCTGACTTTGCTTGTTATCTTTGCTGGATTCTTGATCCTTGTTAAACACCTCTCCGTGTGCTGTTCCCCTCGTGACTCGAAACTGAAATGAAAGAAAGAAAAATAAACCCATTAATATAAATGTTTTTTATTGTTGTTCAGCTCCACCTGCCCAGATATGCGCTATCTCGCGATAAGGTACTTTACCTAGAGGTTTCTAAAAGAATGTGTCCTACACCATCCCCACGGAATGCTGCCCCGTCTGGAAAGCTATTCTCCCCGACACTCAACGACACAGTGCTGTCGAGTGATTTTCTACAACTGAAAAAGCGAACTCTGACGCGGAATGCTTATTTCTATAGAATTATTGATAAGGACGTCGCTGGTAGGGTAGATAGACGTCAATGGGAAGAGTAGAGTGTACTGGTTTCAGGGATTGAATAAATTTGCAATTAAATAATGAGTCAACAAAATTATATTTATTAACATTCACTTGAGAAATTAATCTCTAATTGAAGAGCAAGAATGTTATTAATTTTTTCTCTGACATTTTCACTTTAACAAAAGAAATAACTTCCTAGAACAACCATTAATATAGTATGATTCGACCGACATTTATTTTGAGAAAGAGTGACTACATTTTTCGTAGAAAAGTCAGCTATTTTTGCCTAGATTACTTAATCTTGAAATTGCTTTCCACATCATGCAGGCTTATTTAGATTTAAATTCACTCAATAACATTACTGCTGACTATATAAATACCTTTCATTTGATAAGTGAATTATTAAAAATTGTCCTTTTTTCTTAGCCCAAGTCCAGACTTTTCCGTTGCACGTCTACGTTTTTCAGAGTGTGTATGTACAATGCAGCAGAGGAAAAACTGAAACGCAGTTCAAGAAACTGGAGATGCAGCATCAACGAACTTTAAGAGTCCTTAGCCCAACAGCCGGTTGTCCCGCTCGCACCAGGACTTTACCCCGACGCCAAGGGTGGTTTTTCCATTTCCGAGTAGCGACGACAATATATAAAAAAAAGTTTACGTAGTGTATAGAGTACGCAACGTTACAACCGCTCGTTTCTGCAGTGCGCCGAATCGCAGTGAGTATTTCATGTGCCCAGCACCACCAGGCACGAGCGGCTAAAGTGGGTGGATGAATGAGTGGCGGTGGTGGCGCCAACCAGACGAGAGATAACTACTCTCGATCTGACTCACCACTGCAGCATAAAGGTGTAAATAACAATTGCGAAAACTGGTATTGTCGCCAAAAGCGGCAATAGATAAATCACTATGCTAATCGGTAGTGAAGCCCACGCAGCGATTCGTCGGTCGGGTCTTTGCGATTGCAATTATAGTAATGACAGGAAGTCCATCCATATCTTTATGTGTACTTTATACAGGTTAAGTTTAGCGAAAATAAGGCTACCGTTTAATTGAAATTGCATGTATTACTACTGTTTTTTCTGTTTATCGAAGGCAGTAACAAAATCATTGAAATATCGGTCGTTCATCGATAACAAATTTTCTTTTCATCAAACAGTTTAGCTACGTTTCTTTATCAATTCTTATCTACATATGTCATTTTATTGATGCAGTATTTTATACAACGTAAAAAACCCTTGATAAGTTATAGGTAAATATTGACAATATTGCCAAGATAGTGTATCTCACAAACAGCTCAAATAAATCGATAGCATATGGCAATAAATTCAAAACGAAATCCAAATATTGCATATATATTTGCTTCCCCTGTTTATTCCTCACAAATTTTCAATATTTTACTAGGCCCGAAATTTATCGATAGTCACATATCTGTGAATTATCGACCGCTGCCCCGAGGGCTCAAAACTGTATCCGCGGGGGTCTGCTCCAAAGAGATTGTACAGCCGTTCCTCGACATTTACTCGCCTGGGCCACCAGCAACCAAAAAAAAAAAACAAAACAGAAAACGGCAAAAAACTCAGCACGACCGCTGACTTGGGCTCCGTTCAAAGTCCAAATTTCAACCACAAACCAGCCAAACTCGCCAAACAATTGCAACGGATCGTGTGGCGGTGGGGGCAATGATGATGTTGACGATGGCGGTGCTAGCGGGGCTATCGGTGGGTTGGCTGGCAGTGCCATGCACTGTGGAGCACTCCAAGCGCTAGCCGACTGTGAGAAAGTTTTAATGGAATGCAGTCAAACCACTCTGGCGACGGCGCACTCGGAGCACTCCACCAACACCAAGCACGTCACTACCACCACCATGCCATGGAGCTCCATGGAGCCCGACTTGCAGCATAAAGCGCAACATAAATGCATTCGCCATACGAAGCCAGCTGGGAGTGCGAATGGGACGGCCATGTTGTGCAGACACCATCAGAAACCATCAATGGGAAAAACAACTAACCACAGGGAAAACAACACAGCGCAGAGCAGGGCGAAGAGTGCAGAGTATATACATAGTACATATAAAGTGCAGCAAAAACAAAAGCAATTGTAAATTACAAACGCTGACTTCTGACTCGGGATATATGGGATCGGGATCGGGGGGAGGATGCTAAAGATGTGGCTCTGTTTCTGGGCAGAGATTGCGCATTGTTTTTGAAGTGGAGCAGCCAGCAGCAAGCTCGAAAGATGCTGTCTCTCTGCTATGGCTGCAATTGTAATTGCAATTTGTACACCCTTAAAAGGGGTATTGTAATTTTACCATAACAGATACTACAAAGAATTTGCATTCCAAAGAGAGACTCACACAACGTATTGAATACAATAGGAACACTCTATACATATTTAAAGTAGATTTTTACTTATTTAACATCCTAAGACAAAAATGTATATACATAGTTTAAGAAGTACTTTTTGATTAAAATTTCCTAGGGAAAAACAATTGGCCAAGCCATGATCATGATCATTTGTAAGATATATGCTTACAGATATCATTGTTAGAGTTTAAGTAAACCAACCACATTTGGTATATGGACAAATAATAAGATTACTTATGATCCCTGAAATTTTCAGATCAATCTATAGAAACGATTTCAAAACAAGTGTATTCAGAACTTCGGTCTCCTTGACTAAAGACTCATTATTGTTTGTTTTGCTTTTCTAGCCAGCACAAAGTGCAATTACAGCTGCCTCTGCCGACGTCTGTTATTTGTTATTGTGGAATGCCAACCCATTAACAATTGTAATGCATACCGACTCTTGGAATTTCGCGGGGCTATCAGGAAATTCAGTAAAAAGTTCAGAAGCCAGACATTTGCAATCGCTCAATATATGCAGTACCCTTTTTTACACTCACCAGGTTCGCCGAACTTTTTCTTAATTAAATAAATTAAGTTAACTAATATGGAAATCGGGAAACACCACAAGAACCGAGAGCAGCGCCTGCACCCAACACCAACCGAATACCAACTGAAAAGACAAGGCCTCCTGGGCGGCTCATGAATGGCACGGGCACGGGCATGGGCATAGGTATAGACATGGGCATGGGAACAACAATCCCCGAGAGCAGAGGAAAATGCCACCACACACAACCTCAGACACACACACCCGAAAGAAAATCATAATCAAAGGCTGGGCAAGGCAACAAACAGAAAACAGAAGAACAAACGAGCACGAAAGACAAGACCAAAACGAACGAACCTCAGATGGAATGCAGTCGGGCAACTTTTCTACAAAACTCCGCCACAGAAAATCAAACTGGAGTTGGTTGGGAGTCGGAGTTGGAGCTGCCTTTCGAGTTTTCTGATTGGAATAAGCCGAGCCGAGCCGAGCCGTGCCAAGCCAGGCCAGGCCAGGCCAGTCCAATCCCAGTCTGTAAGTAAAGCTGGGGGTTTCTGCCTCGCCAAGCTCTTGCTGCTATCGTTGTAGTAAGTGAAGGTAACCGCAGAGGTCCAAAGCCGTGGAAAAGGTCTGCGTTCTGTAACAACAGTTGGGGGCCAAATAATAGGACTTGGGAGAAAAATCAAGTACTATATTTCTTTGTATTTATTTTTAAACATACAGCATTTGTTTTATGTAGAGTTACTTAAGTTAGTGTGAAGAAAATTAGAAATTCAATTTTATAGTAATTTTATCGGACCTGTTCTCTTCTATTTTTAACGTAACTTTTTTGACATTTGCAATAAGGACAAATAATATCATAATACATAATCCTATAAAGTTTTATAACAATCCATAGTATAATACATAATTTTTCCTTGACAAAATGAGTTATTAAATTTTACACAAAACCCAATAACTAAGATTCCATTATGCTGGAACTATAGTTTCTTGACAAAATAAGATATTGAATTTCTGATTATCCCAAGACTAAAAATCCAATATGTTAAGAATACTATAAGTTTGACCCCGTCTGTTTCGGGTTATACCTTGGGAGCCCCGAAGACATGAGCTCGACTGTGGGAAACTATTATAAACACTTTACCATTCTTTTTGTTGTTGCTGTCTTCAACCAAAAAAAAAACCGAGATTGGAATGCGGTGATACCAGATACGACAACTACAACAAGCTAGGGTTAAAAAGAGGGGAACAGAACCCAACAGAAAGGGAGACGGAGAACATCCAAGAGGGGAGAACAGAACGAGATAGATGATATCCCTCTCGGCATGAGTCGTCATCGTGTTCAGATGAAGATGAAGAAGAAGAGCATGCCGGAGGATGCAGAAAAATAAATAAATGCAACAACAGCAAACACGCACACAAAGAACATTCTTGCATGCTTCTCCAAGGCATCTTTATGTGCGTACACCGATCGAAAGAGTGTGGTGTGCGTGTGTTGTGGCCTTCCAAGAAATGCAGCACACAAAACGACCGCCGACGTCGATAATACGAGAAGAGAACAGAAAAAACAGAGATGGAATAACAACAAAAACAAGACGAACAATTCTGAGATGCTGGCCAACAAAGGGCAATATTGTAATCATAATAAATGCGCCCCGGATCCCGGACTGCTGAACTGCAGAGGAATGCATTAAGATCAGCTCAACACACAGGGGAAAAAATTCCATTGCTTTCATATAGCGAGTCCATATATTGCCAAGATTTTCCATAGTATTTATACCATAATTAAAAGGTAATCTTGCAACACGGTACAACACAAAATTCATTAGTTTTCTATAAAAACTCCTTAAATAAATCACCCCATCACATAATTTTCTCTCTCTGTAGCTCAAATCTTCTTCTCTCCCTCTTATCCATTAAACATTGATCGATTGTCCAAAAACCTAACGGCGGCTTAGTTCAAAGTTCCAGAGCCGCCGACGCCGCCAGCATTTTCTTGTTCCAGGAAAACCAAAGGAAAATTGCTCTCAAACCCAAAGTCAAGTCGTGTGCGAGCGAGAGGGCAATGCATTTATCTTCGCAGCATCTCCATGGGACTTGGAATGTGCACACGATCCCAGGGAAAAACCAGCGGAGTTCTGTCGATCGGTAGGCGGGGGCCTCGTTAGTGGAAATAATGGCTGAAAGGTCGTTTTTCACGCGGCCCAGGCTCAAAGGTCGTGGCGGCGGCGGAGGCGAGAGATGGAATGGGAATGGGATGAGATGATTCAGCTTGGGAGCGACGAAAATTCCGGGAATTCCAAATCTTAATTTTCTTCATCTTATGCTGCCTCTTGTTCGCCTGCCTCTTCCTCTTGCTCTTTCAAGGGCCGCCGTGGTCCATTTCCATTCATCCGATCTGAGATCTGCTCCGATGGTCGTCGCGTCTGCTGGCGATAACAAATGGAGTGTTCGGGGGAGAGACAATAGGTCCATTCTATTTCGAGTCCAGAAAATTCTTCCCACTGTACGTGCGTACGTGAGAACTTTGTTGTGTATTAAGCACCTTATCTATCGTTTTATTAAGGAATTGTCTCGACCCGTCTGGATCCGATTCGTGGATTCGTGGGAGTTGGAGTTGGAGAAGATGAGGGCACAGGGACCACCGCCGTCGATGATGCTGCGTGGGTGCGGCTATAATCGGAAAAGTGGATCCACACCAAGTTCGTTGCCTTCGAAAATATACAGGAGAACTGCCAAAGCTTGAACTCGGATAATATCATATAATATGATACTTTATTTGAATAATTTCTAAGCTTAAACCGATATTCAAATGGAATGAAATGACAATTGATTTATAACCTTAATTTAAGGTCACAGAGTAACATAAATATTATGTTTTCAGTTTAAAATCGCAGCTTTTGTTGCTGTTTATAGAGGTCAGACTGTAAAAGTCTCTCTCCCCCGAGGCTCAGCTCGTTTCAACTCGATTGAGAAATTGAGCAAGTTGAGAAGTTGAAGAGACTTTGAGACTGGCGCGACTTTCTCTTTGTTCGGCGAAAAATGAACGCAAAAGTTCAAAGCAATGAAGCATAAAAAGCGGCACAAAATGAAAACTGCAATCGGCGAGAAAAAGCAGTATAGTCGTGAAAATTGGCAACAGCTCAGAAACGGTTTTTTGAGCTCGTCTCTTTTTGGTTTTCATGGTTTCTCCCATGGCTTCCACATTATTCTCCGCATCTTTTTCTGCGCTCTTTTCTGCAGAGTGGAAAACACGCATGAGTGCACCACTTCCGCTGGCAGCGGATGTGCCAGACAAAGAAGCTAATGCTCCGTGGTCCGGACTCCGGAATGGTGGTGGTGGCTTGGGCTGGGTTCGGATTATGCCAGTGAGTGTGTGCGTAAAAGAGGAAGTGCCTTACACACAGAGTAATCGTATATCGCGCTCAGCGTATGGAGTAAATACATATTTATGTGTATTTTGTATCCAGCAAGCTGACGCGTCATCTGTTTATTCCAATGCACAGCGAGAAAATACTCTTTAAAGCTTAGGGCAAAATCATGAGATTTTTTATTTTAGTCTTATCTACAACTTTTTTCAAAAGAATTTCTTGATAAGGTTTCAATTGTATAAAATAAGATAACATTTGACTTTCACCAAAGACCGATCATCTTACATTATTATTATCAGCTAAATTTGGTACTTATTTTTCCGTGCCAGAACAAAAAACAAATTAAACTTAATTAGATCCGGATAGAGTTCTCTATCAACGATGACACATAGCGTGACCTTCTGGGATGCTAAAAATTGGGTAAACTGGTACGTATATTTTGCATGCTGTAGTCATCGCTTAAATTTATACGAATTGTAGACGAAAACAGCCGTATGTATTGCGTAGCCCGAAATTCGGTTGAATACAGAAAATTGATGGCATTGTGTTGTACAATATAACCGCCCCTTTTGCTTCCTCTTCTCCATCCACATTGTGCCCAATTGAGAATGTTGTTTTTAAACAGCATCGAGCGACTATAATCATCATGATGACGATCGTTGGGGAATTGCGGGGTGTGTGGAATTCGTATGAAATCACTCAAAAGCGAAAAAGAGGGTTACCATATGGCGGAAAGTTTTGCGTTTCAGTGACCATAAAAACCGTGCAAACAGTGGTGTGTCACTTACATTTATATTTACAGTAACACAAAAATTCGGCAAGATCGTTTTGTAAACAAACGTTGGTAAATTTGTAAATAATTGTGAGTAAAATAAGAGCGCAAGTACTCAGCAACTCTACGGTCGCCATGTTTTTATGAAACAATCTCTCGTCGGTGTGGTCGTTGAAGTGCGAGCGGGACACGAAGCGAACGAAACGGGAACACAAAACAAAACGGCCAACCATACAAAAGCGTCGAAAAAGTTTTCGCGGAAATCAGCAATATAGGAAAAAGCTTTTGGCTATTGTTTACTGCCTAAAGCGCTCATAATCTATTGTTTACTTTCTATTTATTGTAAGCCGAGTAGTCTTTGTGTAAACAACTATTTTCTGGAAAACAAATCGCAAGTGACAAAACTGTCGTGTGGATTTGAACGATAGCCGCTTTGCGCTTGTGTGATTTCTTTCATAGTGTGTGTGCGAGTGAACGTACAGCAAAAGCAAATAAAAATATACTTTAGCTTTTAGTCTTCTGATGTCACGTTTTCATTACTTTTTGGGGTTAAAATCGCCTTGATGCATTCAAAATACTACACTATATACTGTACACTTAAGCTCACCTTGACGGCTTTTCTCTTTTTGTTGAAAAACTCAAGTTTCCCTTGGTATTCCTCTGGTTCAGATACTCGTCGATGTCGTATAATGCGCCTTTAGAGTCACTATTGATTTTCCGAGTAAAAATTGGACGGAAAAACACAACGAAGTCACAAATATTGACAAGCACGTTCTCTGTATTATTTTTCTGTTCCCTTATCGATTTCGTTCTCTGTCGTTGTCAAAAATAGAGAGCCAACTATCACAATTTATACCGTCAAATACTTTATTTTTGTACTTTATTCTAGTTTAAATGCAGTAATTTTTTGTTTTATTCGAGTTTTTTCAGTTGAGTAAATCCATTGCTCTTGCCGAGTTGCTTTTTCCAACTGACACGACTGAGAAAAACGAACGCTGCCGAAGCCTCTTACGCTCTCTTGACAGTGGTGAGAAAATGGGCAGATGGCTACTTTCTGGGTGCGCATGTACTTGGCTATTTTTGATTTAAATTGCTGTTTTAATGTGATTGTTACTGAATATTAGAATTAAATGTATCATTTTATTAAAAAATATTATATTTAAAATTTTTAAAGCTGTGTGTTTTTTTAATATAATTATTATTATATTATAGGACGTAAATGTAAAATTTTACTAGCCTAACTAATCAATATAAAAAAATATAATACATATTTAAAATTTATACATTCAGAATTTAAAGTCTAGTGACGTTTTAAATGTGAAAAAAATAAGATATCCTGTAATTTTCTAGCTATTTCTACGCCTTCTTGCAGCTATTTTCGACAACACTGTCCGACAAAGAGAGAGACGAATACCCGTGCATTTCGACTTATTTGCAGTCAGAGTGAGAGAGGTGGTTTTAAATGCATTTGCAGGCAAATGCAAAATGTAATTTTTGGAAAAAACTTCGTGGCAATAAATTAAGACCCATTAAACCTGCGAAAGCAGAGACAAGTCTCATTTAATCACTTACAACATTCAACTTTAACAGGGTATACTAGTGTAGAGACATGAATTTTAGATGTTTCTTTTTTAGGTGTTATACATAAGAATCAAAAAATATTATTACTAGCATTATTACCAGCCATTTTATTTTATGTTAAAGAGTTTATAAAACAAAATACAAATATCCTAATTTTAAGAGTTGGTGGTGCCAAACTTTTGTTGTACTACGGCTAGTATTAGTACGCAAAACCGTAATAACCGTACAACTGCCAACTATACTGTTATCTCTTTCGCACCCACAACGCCACAGCCAGGATCATTGATTTTTATGCTCCTGCGAGAGAGAGAGCATGCGCCGGTGACGGACGCAGCGCGTGTCAATGCACCGTATTTTGGTACTTTCTCTCGCCTCTTTTCTTCCCCCCGAAAACTTCCAGACGTTGCGAGAGGAAGAGAGAGCAGACAGCAGCTGCAGTTTTTTGTTGTGACTTCCACCCTCGCCATCCCACTCTCTCATTTCCTTTACCTGTCTCTCCTTCGATTTTCGTGAGGCAGCTGGAAATATCCTGAAGCTATTATCAGTAAAGGTTGATAAGAATCTTTTTTTTAACACGGGCCTTTGCGGTTGTCAAGAGCAGATGATTTTATTCACATACAGTATGTATGTAAGTTAAATAATCTGACAGTTTGGTATTATCTTTGAAAAATAATATTAAAAATGTTTTGTCAATTTTGTTATATTAGCAAACTATTAATAAGAATTAATTCAAATTATTAAATAAATAAGTTTAAAATACATTATATATATTTTCATTTCTAAGAACTTTTTTTTCGTTATTTGTTGCCCAAATATATATTTTTTTTTAAATTTTTCATGCTGAAAGATTGCAAATAATCACTTTGTATTAAAGTTGTCTTAGATTGTAAAGAATATAATCTTTTGGACTGTTAACAAATGTTCTGATAATAAATCAAAAAGAAAGATTAGTTTCTTTGATCCTTGCTGCAAGGTTTTCGTAGTGACAATCATATAAAATCAGCACGTACACCTCGTTATAAAGCTTGGTCATAACTAAAATATTTACTTGATAAATATGTACATGCATACATACATATGTACATATGTATAAAGATAAATTCTAATTAAATTTATATCAAGGAAATACAGTCAAACAAAATGTATATCTTTTGTAGGAGGAGTCTCTTTTTCCTAAAACTATTTTTAACATTTTAATTCTATCTACACAATATTTTTTTTTAAAGAAATGAAGTAATTCTTTGCGGTTCCATTTAAGATCTTAGCACTTACGTGTTGCCCGTATAAATACTAATAGAAGAAATGCCGCCAAATGTTGATAAAGAAAATATTTTTAATCTAAGTTCTACATGCTTTTCTAATTAAGAATTGCAATGACTCCCAAGTTTTATATGTATATATTCGACAAATAATGGAAATACCGACACGTTCGAATAATACTGGGGATACAAAAGATTGCCAAGCTTGAATCATTTATGGCAAGCAGCGGCCTGGCCTCCTGCGGACACAGTGCGCGACGTGGGCATATAGCCCGCCCGCTAACGGGTTGAACTTTTATAATTTTTATAAATACACGCTGCTAAATTTACCACGAAGATGTCGCGACGCATTTGAGAAATTTGCCTATAAATGCGGAGTCTAGACGACTTTGACATGTTGCAAGGCGACATTATTGCAGGCGGTCGTTGCTGCAAATTAAACAACGAGTAAAATGTGGCGGCAATATATTCTATTTGCGGATGTTTGCTGGCAGAATTGCCTCTGGCAATTCAGTTTGCTGTTTCAAAAGATCACTTCGCTGACCACACGGAGTTGGCATCGGATTGGATCGGATCCGAGATCTCGAGTTGCCGGACAAGTTTGCTGCACAAAACAAAAAACTCTGGCTTTAGAGCTAAACGGCCTTGCAAGGCCTTTTAAAGTTGTTGCACCCGCCTCGTTCTTGTTGCTTTTTATTGTGATTTTGATTGCTCACCAGAATTAAATTTATCCACAGTACAAGCTACCTAAACAAGACCTTAAAAGTATATAAAATATTTATTTATTTTAGGTTCTGGATAAAAAGACCTCTGGTATACTTTATATTTAAATCAAATATTAAAGCAAAGCGTCCAAGTTGGGAGGCCAAAATAGTATTTGAATCAATAGTAACTTTTGTATAAATAATAGAAATTGACTTACTTACTTAAGCTAAGTTTGCTGAAGAACAGAAGAAACAACCTGATACACTTCTTTAAAACTTAATTTAACTCTGAAAGAGTTTCTTCTACATTTTCATCTTATAGAAGTCCGCCTGTATTTTTATTATTTTGCTTGTTACTAACTTTTGTCTGTGGTTTTTTAATTGACAGCCAAATGCAGCTAGAGGCAGCGAGCTAAAAACCTGTTTTGCCATTTTTGCATTCGCTTCTTTGGCGCGGCGATTGGCAAAAGCAAAAGGTGTCATAACAACGACCTGGGCACGGGCACGATTCGATTACCCTATTACCTATTGCGACATGTGCTGCCTGTCGGTCGGTCCCTTTTTCTACAATATATCATTATGAATACTCGAACTCTACCTGCCTCAATCAGGGCTTATAAACTGGATCGACGATTGTGAGGAGACGTGTGCCGGCAGCTGCAAGCGAGGTATCCAACAATAAACCGATCACAGGATCACCGAAAACGAAGCCAGCAACAGCTGCTGCTCCTGGGACAGACCCCTATATCCTTATTGTGAAAGGATCGCGCGGCACATGACGTTGCCAGCTGCCGGCGATCAGCGATCCTTTGTTGAGCAGCTCCTCAGGCCACCGACAGCAATTTCGGGGGAAGCGTAAGGTGTCCTGTCGGATGAAGAAGCCTCGTCATGTATTGGGCTCTACCAACCGAACCTCCGAATGGAGATTAATTTAAGTAAACATATGTCTTAGTAAAGAGGAGCTAATGTTTCTGATTTAAATTTAAAGATGATCGAATTGAGATTAGTCATGAATAAACCAGGCATTGCATATAAGAATTTAAAACACGTTTTGTCAAATAGGAATCGATGATGTATCATTAATTCCAAATTGGTTAAGCAATTATTTTATAATCTTTTTTATTTTAAGCACCTACTTAAGTTTAAATCGAAACTCTTCAAAAAGTAAATAATATCTAAGAACGAATTTATTTTGAGGTGAATTATTTTGAGATTGTTCTACTACAAATTTTCCAGTTGGTTTTCTTACTGGATGTACAAATTTGTGTTACACTGTAAATAAGCAAGCAGTTCAAACTTTTTACAGCAGTGCTATATAACAGCAGTAAGTCATGTAAGTGTCAAACCTACCCATAAAAGTATTCTGAAATTTCTAATAACCCTGATGAGTGCAGTTAAAGTTTATTGTTATGAACTCAACAGTTTTACATCAGTTATAGTTTTTTTTTTTATTAAGATTACTTTATTATACAATTTAATAAAAGGTTAAAAAGGTTAATTTTCTAATAGTGTTGTTTTCAGAAAGTACTTTGAAAACGCGCGTGAAACCCAAATCAAATGAATATGGAAATTTTTAATGTCACTAAAGAGTCCAAACGTTCATTGTACTTTATTTTACTTATCAGTAAAATAGGCTGACGTAATTCGTTGACATTCGGAAATGCCTTTCTTTAGTGTACAGAAAGAAAATGTTAAAGTAAAACAGTAATTTATTAAAGATCATTTTCTGTTCTGTGATAATCCTAAAAAAAATATTTAAATATTACATGTATTTAAAAAAAGCTGCAGATTTTAAATAAATTTAAACCGCTTTCAAAAGTATGTAATAAAATCGTATACACCAGTGCACCTTAGTAACCAACATTATTTAGGGAAATAACACCTTGGAAACTTTATCTATCTTTACTTAAAAATGACACCCGTTATATACAATAGCTAATATTGACTCTTTTTTTTTTTTGCACACTTGCGTACTTGTGGACAATCTTTATGAATAAGGCTTTTCAAAATAATTAGTCAATTGTGTTACTAAGAACAGATTACGGCTTTGGTATGACAAGTGTTTTAAGGACCGGCCACATGCTCATTCACAAATAAGAAGCGCCAATGTGTCGCCTAACCGGAAGTATTTTTCACCAAGCTTTTATTAAGTTGTATTTCATTGTATTTTGTTTATATTTAGCTGCTAGTGACGCAACGCGCACTATTAGATGCAACTAGATAAATGGAATTTCGTTCTAGAGAACCGAGTGAGCTAAGCAGCTGAGGTATATTGGCGAATCCCATCAATCTTTGGGAACCTACGCAGCGATGTAAATGGAAATGACATTGAGCGGTAATTAAAAATAGGAAAATTCTAGCCGACTCTGTGTGGGTGGGGTTGGTTTCATCAGTGGGCGGTGGGGTTGGGTTGGATTGGTTTCATCATGAATGAAATGCGAGGCGAGTGAGCTCAGCATCGGCGAAGATAAAAGGTACAACAACTGCACCACATTACTTGCAATGTAAGATAATATCTTCCATTCCCTTTTTATCATGTGCTTACGTGTGCTAGACAGGGATGCCTAGGCGACAGGGGGTGGTGGGTAACAAGAGGGAGAAAGAGAGAGAGAGCTAGTGGTTGCATACAGTTTCGAAATAACTGGAAAATGCTAGAGAGATACAGAGGGTGTGAGGAGGACATTAATGAAGAGAAGCAAAACAAAGGGATAGGGTGGAAAAGAAAGGAAATTGAGAGGTGGCACCTAATTGTATGCAATAATTTGTAACGCCTGAAACTGTTTTGGTTGTAATTTTTTTTAAACAGTTCCCTGCATATTACTTAACACATAAAAACAACACTCACCGGTGACATTTTGTCCTGTCGATAGCTTATCAAGTTCTCATAGGTTGTTTGTTGTTTTGACCTCGAAAGTTACTAATTGTTTTCTGATTGTTTGGCACTTTTAACACGATAAGATAATAGTTTGTGGGCTGTTTTTCTGTTATTGTTTTTTCACAGAATGCACAGATTATAATAATTATTCTATTTGCTCGAAGCTCACGCGACGACCGGTGTGTTGGAGTGTCTGACTGCGACTACAGAAAAACTATTTTATTGCCTAGCCTACTTTCCTATAGGTATTTGAAATTCGCATTTGTTTTTTGTTTTTGTCGCTTTTGCGTTCTCATTTGTTTTGTTTTGCTTGGCTTTCTAGACAGCAAGAGAGAGAGAGAGAATGGGAGGGTGAGAGCGGATAGAACAAGAGATTCAGTGGCAACGGGGCGGAACGGGCAAAATAGTTTTTGCCGACAAAGTGATGCGCAATTCTTTTTTGGGGGTGGGTTCCGGTCGCTTGATCTTGTGCTGTCTTGATATAACTTTCTAGACCCCGAATAAACTGTATTACCTAATTATACATATTTATTACATAAAATAATATTCTACTCAACTGTTTTTTATTTTGAGTTTATTTGAAATAACGAAAACTGCAACAAAACCGTTACAACTGCAAGTTACAAATTACAAATCTGTTCTAAACGGTGTTACCACACTCTGATTTTTACACGCTTTTTGGTCACACTGATTTAGGTATTAAAGTTTACGTACTCAAATTTGCGTTTCCCGCACAGCTTT
This sequence comes from Drosophila nikananu, assembly GCA_008042635.1. Lineage (NCBI taxonomy): Eukaryota > Metazoa > Arthropoda > Insecta > Diptera > Drosophilidae > Drosophila > Drosophila nikananu. The sequence goes on from VNJV01007064.1 coordinate 29,732, forward strand.
AAAATAGCCACCAATATAAAATGAACTTTGAACGTATTTGAAATATTAAACCTAAATATGTCATAAGTCGCTTGATCTTTACGCTGCACTTTTAGGTTTTTGTATATTTAACGTAATTTGATAACGTTCTTTCACATTTAATTATGACCGAATGCGGTTGAAATATATTTTTAAGAATGACATTGATGAATAGGCAGTTCAGAAAGACAGCCATATTTAAAGATTTGTAAATAAAAAAATGTATAAAATAAAACCACGATGGAGTAAAACCGCTTACGTAGGTATGACCATGTTTTTTTGTTTACGTTACGTAGTTTGATGCGTATCGATAATTATGGTGTGACCAGCGTTCGCTTGTTCACTCCGTAAATTCCGTTGCTCTCATTTGTGTTTCCGGATCAGAGGTTTTCCCAAGAATTGTGGGTTTTTGGACGAACTAGTGGGAATTATAGGGGCGTTTTGGAAGGATTTATTATTTAAGTATTATAAAAAAACACAGTCAAAATAGTGAAATCTAAACAATATATTAGCTGGTGGCTAGACAAAACATGTTAATTATTTTTCACACTGAATCTCTTCATGCCAAAGCTCGAACTAAGTCATACTATAATGACGCATAAATTAAAAAAAATATGTTTTATATTTTTGAGATTTTTTAGGGCAAAGCATAATTTTTATCTGTAAGCGGATTTGAGCAACACAAACAAATCGAACATAAGCGGATATCTGCAGGTTCGACCGAAAACATCGATGTTGATGGTCGTCGCTGTAGGCAAAATATAACATCGGCATAAAAAAACATCGGAAAACATCGCCAAGAAAAACCTCGATTACCCCACCATGCACGGGAATGGACGAATCGGTAAATGTTACCACCCAATTTTTTAGCACCATGCACAGGAATGGACGAATAGGTAAAATTTACCGGTACCGATTCGTCCATTCCCGTGCATGGTGGGGAAATAGGGGTGACCTAGCTGCATGGTGTGAAAAAAGGGGGTGGGGTTGCCACAATCAAGGCTGCCAACTCGCTTTTTTCTGGCATTCTTCCTCTTCTAGTGACGATTGGCGGATTTGAGCAACTCGAACAGACGGTCACACAAATCGAACAAAAGCGGATATCTGCTCAATGCAGCGCCGCAGCTGCGACCAAAACAAATGTTACAATTAAATAAGGAGAAAAAGAGGAGCGCCACACGTCCACTGAGCCACGCGAGAAGCCCCGTGCGCACGGGAATTTGCGGGGAAAGGTGCGTTTTCTGCGGGTCGCCTTTCGCGTTGTGTGTGAAAAGTTTCTACTGCAATCCATTTTTCTCTACGTGCGTGTGCAAGTACGCGCGCCTGTGTGCGTCTGTGTGTGAGACTGTGGAGTGGAGTGGGGTGCTGTAAAAATGCCTTTACATAATAATGGGGCCGATTCGGGGTGTTAGTGCACTCGACGGCCGTGCAGAATTACATAAAATACGCCAGCAACGAGATTTGTGCGTGAAAAAAGTACGCGGCATCCATTTTCGTTCTATTTACTCGTCAGCGTCGCGGCTGTTGAATTTATGTCAAATTGGTAACACACACACAGGCGTACACGGCGAGCGTATGCAAGCCCTAACTGCACGGGTGTGTGTGTGTGTGCGGGAGAGAGCGAAAAAGCGACCGAGCAAGAGAGAGAAAGAGGCAGGCCGCGAATGATAAACAAAGTGAAAAAACAAGCCGCTGTAAAAAAAGCCTGCGAGTCCTTTCATTTATTTACAAAATACTTTATTGATCAAGTGAAATCTGGTGTTAAGTTTGAATTTAGAATAAATGAAGTATTTCATTAAAAGCTTTGGCTTTTTTCACTGTCTTAGTTTATTGTCTTGTTTAAGAAGCTCCGTTATACCCATTTATAAATATATCAAACTCCTTTCCTCTTTCCCTCTCTACCTTTTGAGCAAATATTTATTGTTATTTCCAATGCTTGCAACTTAAAAAAGGTGCGCGTTAAACAGCAACAAAACGAGAGAGCGCGATTTCGCCTGTGTGTGAGTAAGTGAGTGAACAGTGAGTTGGAAAGGAACACCAAGAAGTTGGCTGATAAAAAGCACGCACACATGCACACGCACCTAGAGCAGAGTCAGAAAAATAGAAAAATAAATATCGAAAAATAATAATAATCAGCAAGCAGGAGAAGAAGAAGCAGCAGCAACAACGGGGACGGCAGTACAAACACAAGTTTATAGTTGTGATCGAAAATCGAAAGTGTGAAGCATTTTCTATAAATAGTGCAAAACCAAATCCAATTTCCCAGTGGAAACAACAAAACAACTAAGAAAATATAAAGAAAATACGCAATCGCAGTAACAATAACAAAAGTTCGCAAGGAGTACGTGTACGCGACGGCGCGCCCCTCCCATCGCCGCCTGAATTCCGTGACTACACACAGAAAGAGTGATCAAAATCGATATAGAGATCCTGCAAGATGTCTTCGCTGGACGCGCGCAGTAACTCGGCGGTGATGAAGCGGGCGGAGCAGCTTAAACGCTGGGAGGAGTCCGACACTAACCGTGCCGCCCCCACGCCCCGCCACGAGCATGGCCGAAGGATTAAGTTCAGCTCCGGGTGCGTCTTCCTCGCCGCCTGTCTATCCGGCGACAAGGACGAGGTCATACAGCTGCTCGACCAGGGCGCCGACATTAACACGGCCAACGTGGATGGTCTGACCGCTCTGCATCAGGTGAGTTTTTTTATCTACATATTCTTATTGGCTTCTTAGGAGATTTATAAGTATGTTCTGAATATTCACTAGAATAAGGGTTTACCAGCTAAAGAAGAAAGTCTTTTGTTTATGAAAAACGTAAATACTATGAGTCCATTATTTTATTAAGTTATTATTATTATTCAAGTCAGTATGAGTTTAAATAACTGCTTGCAAGACTTTTTAAAATTAAATTATAAGCAGAGTTTATTTAAAGTTAAATATTTAGGTCTTCTCTGTTATTTAAGCTTGGCTAATATATACAAAATTGCAATATAAATACAAGTGTTTAGTTTGCCAAACAACACTTATTTAGAGATTAAACCCCTTTTCAAACACATTTCTTTTAAACTTGTTTTTCTAAAATATAGTTATGTACACATAAATAAAGAATATTTTAAAGAATATTTAAAAAGTAACAGTGCATCTTTGATTATTGTAAACGATTAAGGTGGCGGCACACGCAAAATGAAAATCAGGTGTATTTTCCATTCTATTAATTATTTATGTATGTATATACATACATACAAACATATATCCCTTTTACATCCCCTATTGCAATAGACCGTTGATTTCTATATGTTTAGAAGGGGGCCAAAAGTTGCGTCAGTCGGCTGCAATTGCGATCACGCGACCAGGCGGAGGGGGTGGTGGAGATTATAAGGGGGCAGCGCCAGGGGCTGCAATTTCGACACTGTTGCGTCTAACTGTGGTGCTGACGTGGGTCGCACTGTGGATGGGATTAGTACAATTTTTCCATTGGATAAATATAAACGTAAATTCAGTTGAAAATCTGGGTTAAATATTATTTAATTCAATTGAAAGCAGCTAATAAAGATACCCCAAATGGGTCTTATTGGTTCTTTTTGATAATACAAAAATGTTTTGATAAAATAATGAGATGCCAGACGATAAATGTCTATTTAAGTTGTATTTTCCATAGCTTAAGAGCTAAATGTAGGGCATTTTTAGTTAATATACCTTAAGGTAATTCCTGCTTTAGTCAAGGTCAAAATTCCATTTCAAAATTCGAATGGCCCACTGTACATTGCCGTTCTCTAGACGCCCCAACTCTTGTTTTTGTTGCGTATTTGGTGCGCTTCTCTCTCTCTCTGCGGTTTCAACACCACCGCCGCAACAACAATTCGAATATTAACAAATACAACAAACATATGCCTAATGCAAGCCGACGATTTACAAGTCGAAAATGCCCAGAACAACAGCAACAGCCAGAAGCAGCGAAAGGCAAAACGGTAAAAGCGGCAACGGGCAAAAGCATTAAATAAGAAAAATACAAAATTTTCTATTTTTAACAGCCAAGAAAAACATACAAAACACAGGCACACATGAAAGCGAGTTTACATATTGAGGAACCCAAAGATTTTCGCAAAATCATTTTCGTTTTTCCTCACATTTGTTTGTCTCGTTTTGTTCTCTGTCGAAAAAATTTAATGATGCCTGCTGCCAAAAGAAAAAAGTATATAGTAGCTGTATCAAGACTTAATATGTATTTTTGTTTGTAGCTTTTTTCAGTTTAAAATATATTTTTTTTATATTTTTAACTAGTTTTGTGGTTAAATTGTGTTTTTTAATCATTCAGAGGGTTATGGACAGAATTTTATTTATATTTGTCAAGATTATAATTATTTTGTTATTGATTTCTTCACATTTTTAAAATATTCTAAAGTGTACACATTTGACATTGCTATTTAAAGTTTCTCTTTAACAATTTAAAAAACAAAAAAACTAATTATAAAACAAATTCTTTATCCGATTACTATATGCCAGTTTTCGTGTCCACTCCCATCTGGCACTCACTGTGTGCTCCAATTCATTATAATTGATTCTAATTATGCTGCGCCAGCAAAGAGTCATAGATTTTCACCGTTTAACCGCGGCGCACTTGTTAACCAGATGCTAATTTGCCTCACGAGGGGAATCGTGGCATGCTCAGTGAGGAGGAGGATGAGGCGGAGGAGGGTTCGTTGTCTGGGAGTGCACTGTAATTACACAGCAATACCAGCTACAACACAATAATAATAATAATAATAATATCACAATGGGAACAACAGTGCAAACGTTTTGAATTACCTGGCACATTGTATGCGGTGCAAGTGCGGTCGCAACCTGCGGCTATTTGCTTCACTTGCTGTTGTCGTTTTTGCTCAACCGCAGAGCAGAATTTCGAATGCATTTATTAAAATAATCATCTTATCGCCGGCACTTACAAGTCTTTAATGGACTAGGTGGAGTCCGCCCCCGCATTCGCTTGGGAGTTTGCTTTCCTTTTGGCATAGGCCACAAATGTATATGCCACAAATACATATATATATATATTTACAATGTTTTGGGCCTTCCATTCATGAGCGGCGCCGCACCTGCACCACATTTTCAATGGCATGCGACACGATTGCTGCAGACGGGATGGGTGACAGTGGTGACAAATCTAGGGTTAAATGTTGCCGTTTTAAACTTGAATACATGCTACATGATCTTTTTAAAAAAATATGCATTATAATTGGAAAATTATGTATTTGATATTAAGAAGTTCTTAGAATGGAAATAATATTTTTATCTGTATTTTAAAACTTCATATAAGTTTTGCATTACAAAAAAGTTTTATATTTATTGTAGTTCTTTGAAAGCTTTTTTTGTTACACTAAGAAAATTATATTGTTTATAAATAATTCTAGCAATAAGATTTAAAATAAAAACACCTCAAATTTTTGGGACAATCGAGACTTTTTATTATAATAAATACTACTTAGTACTACGACTTTAAGCTCTCCAGGAAAGCATGCTAATTAGGCCTAACTAGTCGCTGGAATTTAACGCTAAAAGGTATCATCATATGTTTAAATGATAACTATTAGTGTAAATAAGCTCTCAAATAACTCTTCACACATTTTGAAGATTTAAATCCCATAAGAAAGAATCATTTCACCCAAATCAAATGTGTTATATCCTTGAATTGGTTACACTGTGCAGCCGAACTACCTTGGACTTTATACGAATGATGTTGACTGATGGAGAGGAAGATAGAAAGCGGGATGGGAGGGAGGGGGACTGCAAGTGACCGTGTATCCATGCCATTGGCTGACTTTGATTTTGCTTGTGGCCTACAGGCTCTCGGCGTGCATTGACGTTCAAACTCGCTGGGGGACAAGTGGGGAATTATCAAAGAAATGGCAATAAATTACCGCTGTTTATACAAGCGCTTCAGATATATTTACAATTATATACAGTTCAAGGATAATGGGAGGTTCTTTTCTGAATTCTTTTCAAGACACAAATTCGTGTTTCATGGTCTTCACATTTTACACATGAATTAGTTGTGTTCGTAGAGAATATGTTATAATTAGAATCTTTTGGAAATACGTGGGCTTTTGATTTCTTATTTTATATCAACTGTGCTAATTTTATTCACTCGATTCATGGATGAAGTATCTCTGCATCTATACATACTGATTAAATGTTTAGTTTCTGCCGAATCCGACCTTTCCCAAAGGGAGAGATTTTATTGTTGAGTTAAATTAAGCAGTAAATTTATTTGACAAGTCGAATTCTAAGCCTTGATTTGGTTAATTTAGCCATTTGTATCGATCTTTGGCTATTAAATCTGGTTTTCGGGCTCCCTTGAGTGCCAATCTGTGTTCCTACATTAATCAGACTCTACCAATGGATATGCTCAAATTAAGAATTGATTTATACACATACATTTCTGCCAATTAGCAATTGATATATTTCGATTTAGTTTGTGTATAAAAGAGGAGGGGGAATCCTACTGGCGCCGCATAAATTAAGAAATTATTTTGTCAAGATTTCTCTCAAATTGAGCTATAGTCAGAGTTGAATGCATAATAATCGTAACAATTGTCGAGATCCGTTGACATGACGATCGTGAGCTGGGAATTGATGACGAGTCCTGAAGTGGGGAGTTTTTTGCAGCTTGGAAAAGCTGCGTGAGTTTTCCCAAATAAACACAAACACACACAGACATTGGAGAGACATGAGATTTGCTAACGCGCTTTATTGACGTGTTTTCTAACCTTGGCCCGGTTCTTGACGGACTGATGGGACGGACAGCTGTTGAGACGCACTGCTTGCCGATCGGACAGCCACAGCTACAGCCGGAGCTACAGATACAGATACAGATAGAAATCGAATAGAGAATATCCTCAAGATTCGGCAGTATGTATTGCTGTATATAAATGGATGCGGTCGCTACACTTGATTTGATTTATTTCTCGTTTCGTGTTTTACACCCAAAATAACAAACGATGCTGATGCTGGTGTGCCGCTGGCGAATGAAAATGATCAAAATGAAAATTCGCCTCTATGCCAGATACAATTTGATGTGATGTCTGCAGTCCGCATTGCCAGTATCCGTAGCTGTAGCTGTAGCTCTAGTCTGTATCTGTATTCTGAATCTGATGTGTGTGCGTTGCATAACACCATTTCGAGCAGCTACAAAATGTGTGCCATTAAAAAATGTTTCATTTTACAACCGAGTTAGGCCGGCCTCTCCTCTTTTTTTTTATTCTTTTGTATTATTTTCCTTTGCTTTCCATGGATTTCTGGTTGCCAATTCTGCCACCGCCACAGCCGCCGCCGCTGTGCCTCCCGTCCCGATTATAATAATTATTATACATTTTGCCTGCACGCGCCGCTCACAGACGATTTGAAATCTGTGAGCTGTTTCCATGGATAAACTATAGAAACCAGCGGGAACTATAGGGAAAATACTATACTTATTTGACCAACTATGACGACATGGGTCTAGAAATAGTTGACCAAAGAAATCTTGAATCCTATATACAAGTATGTAGCAGGAAACACAAGGGAATGATTAAGTAAAAGTTCTGACTGAGTATTTATTTATGTTTTACCAGGAAAAGTTCAATGCCTGGAAATAATAATGACTCATTTGTAGTCATTCCAATGTTTTTTTTTAACAAGTAATACTTTTTTAAATTTAAAAGTGCAAAATTTAAAGTCCAGCATGTAAGAAAAACAAATATCAAGTCAACTTTTCTCACTTAAACAATTTTACGATAAGAACATTTATAAAAACTGAGAAATATTGCATTTGAGCCTATAATATAAAGATAATACTATTACCAGTAGAAATGCCAATTTTGTATTAGTTTTACTTATATCTTTATTAATTTATGAAACCAATCCGATATCTTTGCGCCCCTCATAAATCTTTGGAATCGTAAGGAAATTGTCTAGATTCTTCTTTCCGTTTGGCTTTTCTTCTATTTTGTTTATTGCTCATTTTGAATACGGTTGTGTTCATTATTTTTCACACTTTTCCACACTCACCAGCCGCAGCTTTAGCAGATGTATTGGCCCCACCTGGCCCAGTAAAGAATTAAAAGTAGGAAACAACAATTCGGCCTACTCAAACGGCGCTGTATAAATCGTTATACAATTTGGCAAAAATATGCCAAGCATTTTTAGTGGCAAAAACCCGATTGAGATATATGAGAACTTTTACTCAAAAATGAAAAGAAAACGATACAACTACAAAAAGGGAGGAAAAATTGTTTGAAGGCTTTGGCAATATGCTAGAACATTTCACACAGAGCAAATGCCTCAAAGTCGGTGGGATATAAGCATGCCTGCATATATATACACATATATATACTAGTTTATATGTACGTATGGATATATATCATATGGTTTATGTAGATTCTTTGCACTTTTATCTTGTGGCGCTAATTCAAATTTGTAATTTATTGAACTCAAGCGGTTCGCTCGGTGGTGTATTTGTTGGCATTTCGATTATATTATACATTTTGGCTTCTTAAACGGATATAAACGAGGGCAGGTCAATGGGTGGGAATAAAACGTATTCTAAAATGTAATAAATTGGTTAAAAATGTATGTATTTTAATTGCTAGATCAAGGGGAAAATAATGTGTCTATAATCAGTAAAAAATAAAGTCTTTGGATGGGTTTAATATGTCAAATGTTGCTTTTTAAAATAAAAATAAATTGTAATCTAAAGGATAGTTTAGTATATAAGGAAAATTAAATAAAATATACATAGTTATCAATATTTGCCTATGTACATAAATTAAATATTGTATATTGAAGCAAATTTCTTTTCATAGCTTGAATTTTGTTTATAACTTTTTAAATTTTTTGAAATAAACTTAATTTGTAATCTACAAATGAAAATCAATAATACTTCTGCCACTAACCCATAAAGTTTTCCCAGAAGCCAACCGACATTTCCTCTTATCAGCAAGGGAATTAACCAGGCTCTTGAGTTATAAGCCAGAATTATGTGCATTGAGGCTTTATGAAACACTAGAAAAAAGGGGGGCTTGGGGGAGAGCTTGCCGCTTAGCAAAACTACCGCGTAATGAGCGGCGCTAAGCTGCTCAGAGTCTGAAAGCCGTCTCAACAAGTCGCCGCTGCTGGTTGGTGCTGGCCTATGCGGCGTATACGTAATGCTGCGGCGAGGTGAATAACATTTGGCGTGCAGCGGCTGAAAATGCCGCTCAATGGCGTGCCAAAACAAAAGGCTAAACTTAGCATGCATTTTTTTTCTTCTCCCATTTTTTGTTCATTTGTTTTTCGTATTTTGTATCTTTGCCGCCTTTCGCTTGGCAATGCAAATGGAAATTGAAATAGCGTAGCATCCATCCGTTGCTCTGACATTAAAAAAGGCTCAGGTCTGGGGAATTCGCTGATGGAATAGCTCATGTCAAAAATGTTTGCATACCACAAAGTCATCGGACATTGTCGTCGAGTCGATTTGTGGATGGTCACGCGTGGGCGTTGCCTCCTCCTGCTCCACCTCTGCCCCCTCCAGCTACTCGTTTATCAAAATTGTTCATAATTAATTAATTGGCTGCGTTCCAGATTTACAAATTGTTTGGCCCACCCGTCGTCTCAGTAGCTCCTCATTTCCTCCTCTTCCCCTCTCTGACTCTTTTTTTTGTTTTTTTTTTTTGTTCTTTCTAGCCTTCTTCTTTTTTAATGCGTTTTACTGCGAAATGGAAATTGCTTTTGGATTTTAAAAGCAACGGCAAAAAGTCACTTTGAAGCTCAGCCAGTAAAAAATTGGAATTAACATATGCCGAGGAAATGAAAAATAAAAGAAGAGAATGACAGAGAAAGGAAGACAGAGAGAGGGAGAGAAGAATTGGTCATTTGATTTTTATAATGCCCCCACTCCTCAAATGTTACACGTTATCTAGGGGAAAGGGGAAGGGGACTGGGAAGTACACCTGGAAAAAATAAAACTGAAGTTTTGGGGTCCTAAAAAAATTCGATATATTAAAAACGAAGTTATATTTTCTACTAAGACCTAGAACTTAAATTGAGGCTTATCAGTTATGCTTTAAGGTTTTAACTACGTTTAATACCAGAATTCTTTATAAGAATGTGCCTTATATTTTTCCAGTTGAATATAGAAACCTTTCCCAAAACGATAAGACTGTCCCCTTTTTTGATACGCGAAATATGTAACTTTGATAATATTTTGCCAGCTTGGATTTCTCGTAGATAAGAACTGCCGGGTGTTTGTTATTTCTTTCTGTGCATTGATAGAGTTTGGCGCCTTTTGTTGTGGGCCTCATCTTTTACTTTCTTTTCTTTCGGCTGTGCTGTTGCTTTTGCGCCAAAGAATGCTTATCGGCATTTGCAACTACGAGGCGAGGCGTTGTCGTCTCGACTCGACATTGTTATGGGGCCGAGTCGGTGGTGGGTTGGGTTCGGTGTCAGAGTCGGAGTCGAAATCGGGCTGGGGCTGGTGCTGGTGCTGGTGCTTGGGGTTCTTCTTCAGAACAGATAGCAGCAACGGCCCAAAGAAGCGCCAGAGTCGCGCTGGCGATGATATCATCGCGCACGGTGCTGTGCATATGCCATCAACCATCCAGACCGAACGACCGACCGACCAACCAAACGAAGATGTCTAGGCGGGTTCAACGGAAATCCGCATAAACAACCCAACCATGCTGGAGACTCACTCACTGACCGTGTGTTTACTTTAACGTTTTAGCAAGATAAACACACAATTTTTCTTTAAAACATTCGACTAGCTCTTATAAAATAACAAAACGAAACCAGACCGAAAAGAAACGATACGAAAGTTGATTCAACTTTTAATGCACTCCGGACGGGACAGAACGCGAAATGCAAAAGATTTTAACGACTTGGTTCGGAAAATCAAATTGTTTGTATGGCCATAAGAAAATGTAAATAAATTTCATTTGCCAAAAGTAGAACAACAGTTTCAAGGATAGACTCTATGTTTATGGTTTTGACCTTTTATCGATAAGGTTTATCTTCAAACTTTCATAGAAGTGTTTTTTAGAGAGTGTTTACTCTTCAACAGTTCTAGCGATAAACTTAACATACCCTCCTTGATTTTAGGTATTGGTAGACATTCCATTATGTCAGATTTTAAGCTCATTATTATATTTTTTTAGAGACATATTTGTTATCAACAAAAATTCTTTTGAAGTACTTAGGGTTTTTAATTTTAATTTATATGATGGCTTTAACACGGAAATAAGATTAATATATCTTTACATTTTCTTTTTGTGTAACACATCTTTTTAACAACATTCCATAGTTTCATATCTCTTAAATTGACTTTATTGTGGTCGTTTCTACTAAGTGCTATCTACATAAGATAAGAATTCCACACGGCTACATGACTTTTATTAGTATTTAACCTTTGATTCAATGTTAGAAGCCACATCTCTTAGACAAACTCACACAACAGTTCACTAACCCACAATATTTTTCACTTATAGGCCTGCATTGACGATAATCTGGACATGGTGGAGTTTCTGGTGGAGCGTGGAGCCGATATCAATCGGCAGGATAATGAGGGCTGGACGCCACTGCATGCCACTGCCTCATGCGGGTAAGTTTATGCTTATAGTATCAGTTAATTTCGTTTGCAATATACATTTTAAACTTGTCTTACAGATTTGTGAGCATAGCTCGGTATCTGGTGGAGAACGGCGCCGATGTGGCCGCTGTAAACAGCGATGGGGATCTGGCCTTGGATCTGGCCATCGATGTACAACACATGGGCATGATTGACTACATGGAGAAGATGGTGCAGGAGCTGAACATCAATGTGGAGGAGGCGCGAAAGGCAGAGGAGCAGGCTATGCTGAACGATGCCAAAAAGTGGCTACGCAGCGATGCCGCCGAGGTGGACAGGCCGCATCCCAAAACTGGTGCCACAGCGCTTCATGTGGCCGCTGCTAAGGGTTATACGAAAGTGCTGAGCTTGCTCCTAGCTGGACGTGGCAATGTGGATCGCCAGGATAACGATGGGTGGACACCACTGCATGCCGCGTCGCATTGGGGCCAAAGGGATACGGCTGAGATGCTCGTTGAATCGTTGGCCGATATGGATATTCGCAACTATGCCGGCCAGTCCTGCATCGATGTGGCCGATCGCAAAATAGTCAAATTCCTGGAAGAACTGCGTGCCAACAAGCGCAACAAGCGACGACCATCTAGTCAAATCAGGTAAGTGAAAACCCCGTTCGATTGGGTAATTGAAACCTTAAACTAATTGAACAAATGTTTATCCACTTCAGCAGAATCTCAGATGCGATTGAAAATCATGTGGACAAGACGCCCACGAAGCTCGTGCGCGTCGAAGTGAGAACAGATGCCACAAAGGATGGTGCGTATGCCTCAATTATGACCAGTTATCGTACTTTGGCTGCATAATAAACGAAAAGCTTTCTTTGATTTCTCGCACACACACATAAACACACACGCTCTTGTGTTCGTCCTGTTTATTACCCTGATTAGGTTCTCATGCGCGCTAATCTTGTGTTGTCGGAGCATTTAATCGTGAAAACATTTGCAACTGTCTCTGCCTCTTATTCCTTTAAGTCAGTTTAATTTGCCTGCATCATCATCATCATCTGAATCCACGATCTTCCATCATCAGTAGCCACCCTAAAATCTCTTCTCTTGTATCTCCTTCTGTATGTGTCTATTTCTCTATTTGTGTATTGTCTTTGCTTGTAAATCACGCACACTGCAGCTGCCAGCAGCAGCAGCAGTTCAAGTGAAGCTGCCGAAGCTGCTTCGATTCCCAACGCTGGCGATGATCTAAATGGTGATGTTGATGATGACCTGTTGGTGGCCAGTGGCCATAAGAATGACGAGGGTGCCGCCGAAAGCGACACAGAAGAGCTGAGCGCTTCCACGGAAAGCTCACACTCGACCAGTCTATCCGAGAGTGAAGGTAGTCGTCAGTAGGCACTTGTTTTGCGTCCCAATTGGGGAGTTGTGTGTGTTCTTCGATCCCTATCTGTGTGCTAAGCCCGTCAATAGGCCACTAACCCTTTAGTTGTCCGTAGATTAATCAACGATTTCCATTTAACTCCTGTTTGCTTGTCGCCTTTTCTTTTCCAGCTGAGAACGTCAAGCCTAATCAGCAGATCCACGCCTCCGATCATCATCCAGTCGAGGAGGAGGCGCCCTGGCGACGAAAACTGCCACGTACACCCAACGACAGTCCCACTAATAATCGTAAGTAACGAATGAAGTTTTGGAAAGTGCTTTTCAAGGACTAGTTTTGTCAATACTTTATTTATTATTAATTTTAAATGAGAAAGCAAGCTTGTTATCTATATCAAAGTTCTGTTTTTAAAATGAAAAATTAACGCCACTATCTTTCTGACTCAATATTCTAGTTATGTGCGTAGACTGATATGGTTCTATTGTTGAAAATTATATTACATTATTTTTAATTTTTTAAATAAAACTAAAGTAATAAATATCAAAAAGCTTTTAGAAGCACCTCCCACAAGTACTCATATACATATTCTGATAATTCTAATCGATCCATATCATCCTGCAGAAGTTCCTGATAGAGAGCTTAGCAGCAATAGCTCGGAGACCGCCAACGATGTCATTTTGCGACGCACGCAAAGCTTCGAGAATGATCAAAAGTGAGTTGAAATCGAAACAAGTACCAACAATATTGACAGAAATGCGTGCCGCACACAAACACCAACACAATCACACACCAGCGCATCACAGATTAACCCACATATATATTTAATGAATATATGTATATTTATAGGCATATATACATATATAATCATTAATCTGCCAAATGATTTGACCCACAAATTGCACCGAAAGGTCTTGATTTATTGGTTTGCTTTTGCAGTTTGCTTTTCCCTTGTGTCACCGATTGCATTCGCTTATCAGTTATCATATACACTCATTTATTTAACCATTCAGCTTTTGACGCAGTTTATTGATAACAAAACCAAAATAAAAACAAATTGTGAGGGTAACTGTTTAAATATACGCGTGTGATGGGGTATCTTGATCTGGGAAAGCTCCATGATTCATGACTTTTTTAGCCAGCCACAATGAGCTTTGTTTTGCCTGAATTTCTGTATGCCATTCGCATTTGGCAAGGTGAAGCGGTTAACTGCAAAAGCAAAACCATTAAGGAAAAACAAAGTATTGTATTGATTTTAAAATTTTTTGTTTTGCTTTATTTTTTTCCATCCCGTTTAAAATAATTCCAAAAATTGTATCACCAATGCACCATAAAAAAAAAAAACCAACCAACAACAAACTCATCAAAACGCTTATACAAAATCTAACCTGCCCGCTCGCTAAACCAACCGCCTAAACCGCCCAACCTGAAATCGCCTGCACGACCGTCCAACGCCCGATAAATCGCCCGAATATATCAATCAGATTCTATCAAAAGTACAATGAGCTGCGGGCCCGCATAAAGGCCAATTCCTGTCCCATTCTGCCGGCGAATGCGAATCCTAATGCCGCTGCTGCTAATAATAATTCCAATAACAATAATCATCTAAGTAGCAATAACAATAATAATAGCAACAATAATAACAACAACAAAAGCGCTCTGCTGTTGGGATATTCTGGCACAACAACAAGAACAAATACATCGACAACAACAACAAGCACATCAACAACAGCTAGTACATTCAACAACACTCACTCAAACACCAACAACACAAGCACAACACCACAACAACAACAACAACAGCCAGCAACAGCAGCAGCATCGGCAACTACAAATCAATTATATAGCGTTCAAAGATCGGCCTCTCTCAAAGATAACTCAATGTATTACAGGTTTGTTTTGCATACACACATGCCCAAAAAAACGATGAACTAGATCAGATTTGATCAGGTTGTATTAGGTTGCATAATGAATAGTCTTTTTCCAAATTGTGTTTGATTTTCGTACTTTAAAAATGTTAAATTTGTCTTCACCAACGTTCACCAACAACATTATTTTTCGAGAACTATTATGCTTAAATAATCTTAACCTTAATTAGCACTTATGTATGTATTAAATTAATCTTAGGAAATTATGCATAAAATCTGATCTAGTTCAAAGGGCCACGCCTACTCATAGCTGTTAACCCCAAAACCTAAATTGTTGTAACTCTTAACTCTCAACTGTGCTTTTGCTTAGCTTTTTCTCGTCTACACCTCCAGAAACCAAACTCATTGCACCAACCAATCGTTTAACATATTTTCCTAGGCCACGCACCAATGTCGTCTGTCTACCTTCTCTTGGCTGTATTCTCTTCTGATCTCTGTACACTTAAATAATACTTCTTCATTTTATTATATTACTTTGTATCGCAGGAAATCGACTGTTACGATTGCCACGCCCACAAGTACAGCAGCTACGGCAAACACGACGGCGCTCAGTTCACCATCAACAACTGTACAGAACCCACCAATACGCAGGTGAGTCTATTTCCTATATCCTTAAAGCCCCATGGATATTTTTTAAAAAACCTTTGTCGATCGGTATTAGCCAAGTAACTGCGAAGAATGCCAGCCTGAGCAACAATGGAAGCTCGTCCACGGCCAGTGCCGCCAGCGATGTGGAGAGCTCCAAGCCACCGCCCAAACAGTCCACGGGCAATATTATCAAGAACTTCTTCAAGTAAAGAAAGAGAGATTAAAGTGTTGTTTTTAATCGTTGAAAACTAATCCCCGCTAGCCAGCAGCTGCTAACCCAATTTCTGTCCCAATAGTTCCACTGATTTGTGTAGCATGAAGCCCAAACTTGGGAATTCTAAAAAAGATTTTAAATCTACAAATATATTTCATAATTTACGCGTTTAAGGCTCGATACAGCTATATTTACTGCTCAGAAATGTGTTTCTAATTGAATAACCCTTGTTTTTACTTATTTTATTTAAGTAAAACTTTTTTAAAGCAACATATTTATGATCAATCTAATCAATTCTAGATCCTTTGTGCCGCCGGTGCGAGACGAGGAGAGTGAAACGCAGCGAAAGGCACATGCCAAGCGCGTGAGGGAAACCCGCAGATCAACCCAGGGCGTTACCCTCGATGAGATCAAGAGTGCCGAGGAGCTGGTCAAGAAGAAGAACCTGGGCATGGCCAACAACAATAATAACAATATCAACACCACCACCACGAACACGATTAGCAACAGCAGCGTAAGTAGTCCAGTGACCAGATATCAAATCACTATTCACAATCACAACAAAAATCCAAAGCAAACATCCCACACTCGAGGAGGCTCTCTCTCTTTTTCTCTCCATAGAATCATACATTAGCCTATTTGGTAGATCATTCCCGTAGTCCTCGACCAGATTACGGCAATTCACATACACACGATGTCCACATGCAGTTCACAAACCATTCAAAATGTCGACCAAAATACACACCAAATCGAAAAACCGAAAAAAATAAATGCTTATGGTTATGGTGTCCGTCCCTCCTTTCTTGTTGGATATTTTTCTCTCCATTTTGTTTTTGTGTTATGTGTCACCCACACGCACTTTCATTCGCAAAAATAATAATTAGTTTATTCCATTAATCGTTTGTGCGTGTGAGTGAATATTAGTTTACTAAAAAACATTGATAGTAGTCTTAACTTAGCGAATATCATATGTATGTAGCTAGACAGAATGCAAAAGATTTGAAAGTGGCTCAAAAAAGCATGCTAGACAAATGAATGGGCTTTTTAGATCAACAAAGAATTTTCAACAATTACAGAGAATATTCAACAACATGATAAAGTGTTCAACAACCACATAAAATATTTAACAAAATCAACTTTTCGTATAATATAAACTTAGAATTTTCCAAATTAAATATAATCTTTAACAAGAGCAGAATTTTTATATTTTTTAAAACCAAATTACTATATTCAACAACAAAGAATGTAATAAATTTAAATCCAAATGTAACCAAGTATTTATCGATAAATGTGCAAGTTAAGTATTGTGGTAGATCTAATGGTTATATCACTTCAGCAGCTTCAACGGGTTGTCGAACACCCTTAGCCAGCTTGAGGGATATAATCATGCAAGCACATGCTTCAAATCTTTTGCATTTTGCTGATTCGCCCCAATAAATAGCAGCTCTAAGCTGCTGTCATCATTTCAATCAGAGTCTCATCGATCAATCAGTGCTCCCATTAAGCGTACGTTGCTACCCAGTTTTTTCTTTGATTATTCGTTCGTGATCGATCGCAAAAAATCACACTTAACCAGCAATCAAGTTGAGTTCAAGTTCCTGCGTATGCGCCTCCGCTCCGCTCCTGCCACGCCCCTTGACCCAATCGCCCGAACCGCCTCATCAATGTTCAGTACTCTTGTTATAGCGTAGCCTTGTGCTTATGATTTCCAATCATCGGCTTCAGTATCAAGCAGCATCAGCAGACCAGTGAACCACATAGCGTAATTACCATTCCAACTCGTATTTATGTAAAAGTTTTTAAGTTATATCTCTACGTTCAGTTTCGTACTACTTACTAGGCTCTATATATAGATATATGTCTATGGAATATGTTGATGATTTTATCATTTTGCATGTCCCATTTGCATGCGTAATCGAATCCCGGGGTCACCACCTAAGTATCGTTATCGTTATCGTATGCAATTGATATTTTATAAATAAATAGCGAGACCACTTTGATTTTTGGTTGAGAGCAACACACTCGCGCGTCCATTGCCCCTTAGGACAACTGTTTTTTATTTTTGTTCCAAACTAATATTATTAACAGAACGAAACAAGCGCCGCCCCATCCAGCAGTGATCAGCGGGAGGAGACGCAGCCGCCGCCACCGCCCACAACACCACCGCCAGCAATGATTCCCACCACAACGACGGCCACCGATGAGACGGAAATTGAGGAGTTGGCGACTACCCATCCTCCGCCCTCAACTGCGAGCGACACCACAGCCAGCTTCACTTTATCCGCTCCGGCACGAAGATCCCTTTCCATGGGCGATGGCGATGCCGGTAGTGAGGCGGAGGCAACGGATCAGTCAGTGGTCAGTGCCAGCTACACGATAGTTTCCAAGAGGGACAAGCTACCCGTCAGCTCGGAGGAGAGTGCTGTGGAGAACACCAAACAAAAGACTGATGACACCAAGAACAGCGGCGCAGAAGAGAAGGCAGACGAAGAGCCGCATATTAGGCCCACGGATCTACCACTAATCCCAACATCTCCGGCCATGAAATCATCATCGACGGCCACAACGCCCGCTGCCCTTGAGAGTCCAGTGCGCTTGCGGGACAAGCGGAGCCTAACCGGGAGCCAGGATTCGGAGACGAAGTCCGATACCGCCTCGCCTGTGTCCACACATCCGGACTTTAATGCTCGCGATTCCCTACTGAGTCTCTACGCTCGCCGTACCGTGGACAGCAGCGCGGGAGGTGGTGCTGGCGGTGGTGCAAGTGGTGCTGCTCCTTCGTCGTCGTCCTCGTCGGCAGCAGAGCGGCGTCCGTCTTGGCGCCTGAAATTCGATGCCGGCTCCAAGGTATGCCACCACACAACCCAACCACACTGTCCCCTAATCGAATCCGATGATAGCCTAATCCCAACTATACGACAGCCTGTTTTTCGATCGGTTGCCAAACTCAACTCGTGTGTGCCATAAATATATATCTTTTTGTTAATCTGCGAGTGTGGCATGAATTTATTTTGATTAGTGTGTGAATATTGTGGATTCCTTTTGGCTCTTGGAAGTCGCAACCAATACTCTTGCTTTAGCTTTATTCAAAACTGTTGTAATTCATTATATTAATCCACATTGTTGTTAGTGGCTTTTTATTATTTAAATTTAGTGTAAGACAGAGGCTCTTGGGTATGCATTGACTTTGTCTTTTACCATAATTTTCGAGCTCTGTTTTAAGGTTATAATTTCCCCTCACTATATATCGGATTAACACATCATCTGTGAAATCTTTATTTAAATATCATTTCCTAGAAAATGTACTTTTTATTAAAAGTTTTTAATTATTGGAAAATCCCATAAACTTGATATACTAAAAGTCATCATTGTTGCTTATAGCAAGGGTAATAAACTAGGAGATTACATGTGTGTACTGCTTGTTAATTAAGTTTATTTATTATAGTTTTTATTATCGCTTGAACATTATTATTTTTAAGATGTATTTTCTTTCACGTCGCAATTCTGTTTGTAATTTATGCTTGGATACTCTCGCTAACTAGGCAGATGCATTTGTTAAGTAAATACCCCATTCTGATAGTGTATGTATTATTTTATAGCACCCATCAAGTATTTATATTCAAATATTATCATGTGTATATATTCGCATATTATATTAGCTTTCATATTCAGCTGGTGATCCGAACATTGATGTATAAATATGTACATACATGATGCTAAAAGGTGTCTTCTTATTAACCTGGCTGATTTTCATTTTTTGTTAACCATTAATTGTTGTTAGATACTGCTAATATCTATATTAATCAATGAATAATTAAACAGGTTCACTATTTTGCATGAAATTTACAAAATAGCTTTACATTTTGATTAACTATTACATTTTAATATAAATGGTTCAAGGAAATGCAGGCTTAGCTTAGGTAATTGGGTTGCGGGCTCCTTACTGGATGCAGACTGGTGTCTCTGATTATTGTTAATTACCACTAAATGTTTAGTACAAACTAACTCCCGCTGCATTCGAATGATTCTTCCAGACATGACGACATAGCTTCTTGTAAGACAAAAAAAAAAAAAACACTGCACACACAAGCCACAGAAAATAAAAAAACAGCAACAAAAAAGCGACAATTTTAAAGAGAAACATTTCAAAACATAACTTGATATACATTTATTTAATTATATGAAATTCATATTTAGTTTTTTTAAGATAATTAATAAATATTTATTCCCTATAGTTTAAGCTGGAGGACATAACCAGCGGAGGAACATATCCGCCCAACAACAGCACTATTATACCCAGTGCTCCAGCGGTGATGGCAGCCGCCAATCTGTCCACCACCACTGGTATGCAACGGCGCATTACCAGCGGTCCCAATGCATGTAAGTTATTAAATGCACCTCAATTTATTGTAAATTATTAATAATTCTTCTCTATTTTATTAGTAAATGCATCCAATCAGTCGCTCAACTCGGTGGGTCGTCCTGTTTCCGCGCCCAGCGAGAGCACAACAAACAACAGCAGCGCCTATGTCACGCCCTCGGCTCGCAAATATGAAACGAATGCCACGCCAACGGCATCAGCGGCAACGAATACTAACACAACCTCCAATTCAGTGTCTGCAACCAGTGCCAATCATGCAACAACCACGGCGAGCAACGTTACGTCGAACCATGACGATAAGGGTAAGGATCAGTAGAGGGGATTATAGAAAAAGCGTTGGGAAGGATTCGAATAGCAGAAAGTATGGATCTAGTGATATATACATTTGACGCGAAAGTCGATAGATTATTAATACTTTGTGCGTTAAATCGTGGGTCAGTTGCAGAAATGATAGGAGAAAGTGTTGGACTCTGGACACCAGAAAATATGGATAAAGCGATAGTCCATCGATATTTGACGCGATTGTCGATATTAAAATTTAGGTTTTTTGCGATTAATCGATGGAATTAAATCCAATAATAATAATGTTTCATATTATTTTTTGATTGTGTTGATATTTTATTATTTCAAATTTGTATTTACGCTATAATATTGAATGCAAAACTCTTGACTACATATTATATTCAATTTTTCCTCCTTATATACATTACAAGTATAAATCCTCTGTTCTTAGATCGCATATCGATGTGAAATATTGAACTTTAGTACCCAGCATAAGAAATTTGTCAGGATATAATTATTAAGAAAATTTTAAACGCGTGTGAACGGATATAAAACTCTTGAAAAGCTTTCAAATTATTATTGTATCACTTCATTTTTTTCTGCAAACTCAAATTAATGATAAAATCCTGTCCGATTCAACAGTAGCTTTCGAAAACCTTAAGATATTTTTCCTTGAGGTAACTTTTACCCTTATTTTTCACCCTTTCCACCCACAGATAATGACAAGGAGAACGATAATCGCACACAGACCGTCATCCAGAGGCGACGCAAACCGAAGCGCAGATCCACGGGTGTGGTGCACATCGATATGGATGTAAGTACTTAAATCCCTCATCCCCACTAAGCAGAGATACATCATTTATGGACCATTTGTCACACCAAATGAGCCTTGGCCCGACCGAAAGCGGCGTGCCAATTATTCTTCACACAAAACACTAATTAGTCAAAAGATTAAGAGAAATGCTAAATATATAATGAAATCTCTCTGTATTTTGCTTCGCTGCAGGAACTGGACCCCGAGCGTCAGACCGAATCCAACAACGACAACGAGGAGAAGGAGAAAGAGGTGAGTCTTTTCTCGGAACTTGTGGCTTTCCATATGTTAACTACCAACAACAACAACAACAGCAACATTAGCATTATATTTTCGCACCTTTGCCAAGTAATTAGATTTTATGGCAGCCAGCGCAGTCGCCTATTTCCGCGCTGTGCACCTGGGATTCTCATGCTCTCCTTTGATTTTTGCCAACGTCACACCTTGTCACAATTTTTAGAGCTCTCCGCCGTGTCCTTCAAAGTAGCTGCCCCTCCTTCCCCAACCAACCCAGTTTCATCCACATCGTTGTCCGTCTGTTCCAATTAGCGAAGTGACCTAAAAAAAAGAAACCAAAATTATGATTTGCCATTTGCGCCGAAACACTGAGCACGTGGCATTGTGTGTGGGACTTTAAGTGTAAGTGCAAGGCAACTGCACAAATCCTTTCATGGCCGAGGTCAGAACTATTAGTGCGCGACCAATTTGCGTCCAAAGAAATCACGGGTCCACAGCTCCACCAAGAGAACCTGTTAACAATTTATCTACGCGAGTGTCAGACCGCCGGTGTCGCCTATTATTAAAAACTGACACAATTTCTGAGTGCATCTTGTCATTAACGAGCGCGCTGCACGGGTTCTGCTTGTTTCTTGAACAAATTATTAATTGTTTTGCACATTGGACAATTGAAGAAGCAAACACAGACTAAGTCGGTGTACTGTTGCTTGCTTATGGCATTAATTAATGTGTATTTTATTATTTTACAAGGTATTGTTTGATAGCTTTTAATGGGTTCATTGGGGTAAGAGAAGAGAATGAGGTGGTTTTTTTTTAAGAATGTTAGGATTAACCTCATAAGGGCTATTACTTTTGTTGTTTAGAAATTGTAAAGTTTAGGAAAAACGCTAGAGAATTATTATTCTGAATATTTTTCAAAGCTAAATAGCTTTCGCTGTTTTCTTTGTACAATTTACGGCGTATTTCAGACAGTAATATATGTATATAAAGACTATAAATTTAATTGCTCAATTACTTGAATGAAATTGTGCAGAAAATATATACGTTTTTGTGATGAGGGAAATGTGCAAGTTCTCCCTCGAAAATAGTTCGGTTTGAAAGTATATTAACAGCCTGGTTTCCCCTAGAATTTTGTACTCTGCTATTTATGCCTTCACATTTTCCAAGAAGCCTTAAGTAATATGCACTTTCGGCCACTTTCCCCCAAACCCATCCATCTAACGATGGCAGCAGCCCATCTGCCATTGCTGACTATGTGTCACCATCTTTGATGGACGATGTCAAGTGTTTTTGGCTCAGAGCAATCGTAATTGTAATTTTCTTAGCATTTGCATCCGAGGAAATCACTTTCACAATCGCCGCTCCTAGACCAGACCAGACAGCTTGTGGTCTACAACAAATTGGTCAATTACAGAGGCACGACCCACAACTAGAAGGAACGCAACACAAAGGCAATCTAAAGAACCGAATAAAACATATTACGAAAGGCAGCAGACGGCACACGTACGTTGAACTTAGTTTTTGGCTAAATTTACAACGGTTTGCATATGGCATTCGCTTCCTCATTCTCTCCCTGCGGCCAAAAGAAGGATCGTCATGCGGTATTTATAGCCAGGCCAAAATGCATCCATCGAAAGTGGCCAAAGGGGCTGCCTGCCTAGCTGCTTAGTTGCTCAGCCGCCTCTGGCCCAGTTATAAAGGGGCAGAGGAAGGTGTAGCAGCAGAAGTAGCAACTCCCCAAATTAGTTTCTCCTGTCGCGTACACTTTGCTTTAAATTTAGACGGAACTGAAATAGTTTTTCCTATGCTGGGACTCTCTCTTTTTTTCGTTATACCCAGTACTAGGGTAGGGTAAGGGTATATTGATTGGGGAATAACTGTGGTGCTATAAATGAGAATAGTGCGGTTAAGGAATTATGATTATAGCTTCCTTTTCACGGAATTAGCAAACTTATAGCTTACATTTGAGATATTGTAATTTTTTACTTAGTGAGAATGCTTTTATTTACCAAAATAAATAATAAATAATACTATAAATTATTTACCAACTTGGCTTCGACTTCGATATGCTTTTTTGGAAGGAGTCTTCCATTCATTATATATCACTTACAAAAAGGAAAAGCCAACGATGATTAAAATCACGTTTTCACTTCAATTCAATTAAAAAAACAAAATCCACTTTATTCAGTCCCCCTAAAGTAGGCAATACATTTGACCTACACAAAACCGGGTACTCTATGGTCGGAATCCTCGTTCGCTCTCCTTTTTCGCTGCATTCTTGTGTCAATGACTGCTTCGCCTTTTGGCCCAGTTTGCTGCGGCATGTGCTCTCTTTCCGCTTCGTGATCTCCCGATGTTTGTTCTGATGACCCCAGCATAGTTAACAGTTTTGCGTCTCGGACATTGGGCCAAATACGTGTGCGATTTACTAAATTTAGACCGGGGGCCCCATAAGCCAGGTGAAAACTCGCACAGCGTCAAATTCTGTGTGCGCAATTTCAAGTGAAAATTCGGCTAACGTACCTTCCGTCTTCCCCCTTCGAATTTCCCTGTGGCTGCTGCACTCTTTGTTATTTTTCTTGTTGTTTTCATATCTCAGTTTATAATAATATTCCCGATTATTTGTGTTGTTATTTTTCCGGCTTTTCCTCTCTTTGTCAAACTCTTAATTTCGCTTTCAGCTCTCTTTGGGTCCGCTGCTCTAGCTCTTTTGTGTTTATTTCGGATCGCATTCGTTCGCTTTCAAATAAAACATTTCAAATCGCCAGCTAGCAGCACAGTTGAGTTTTGTGCCCCAAACACAGCGGATCATCTCAGTAAAATTCAGATCAATTCAGTTCAGAGATCATCGGCTAATCCAAGTCAATCCCAAGAAATTCAATCTATACTTTGATGTAAATTCCAAATAAAAGCCAGAATTCAATACGACGTCAAGTGCAACGAGTATAAACCACAGAGACCTGTCGAATGTGTCAAAGAGTTGTTGGAAAAAATAAAAAAAACGCCTAGATCAGTTTACCCCCGGGATGAGGAAGATCTGTAGCAGGGGAAAAGAGGGGATTTTCCAAGCCAGAGTTTTCGAAAACAAGTTGATGGAATCGCAACGTGTTTCCATTTTCGGCACAAACTGCGCATAATTTTTGGACAGTTCAAGTTGATGCTTCACTCCCAGCTCCTCAGGTGGCTTCAGCATATATGGTCAACTATTTTGATCAGTTTTTAATTTGATTTCGTGAACGTGCTTAATTTATTGAGCTTTTTTTGCCTGAAAGATTTAAAATGTTACAGTTTAAAAAGCGAACTTGAAAGTGCACGAATTCAAGAGGGAAGAATTCTTATTTATATTCTTTCATTCTTATAAATATTATTACAAATAATAATTTTTCGTTCTCAGACATACAAAGATTATATTCCAAATTTATTTGCATTTCCTAATCCATTTTATGGTTGCCTTTTCGACCCATTCAGTTCATTTATCTTCTTGCCATGACACAACACAAAAAAGTATATTTAAAAGATTCGTTTGTTATGCGGTATTTAGCCAAGTTAAATGTTTGAATTACCAGACAATGAAGCCTTAAGAACAAGGCATAAAAGGGGGGCGAAAAATCATTTCAAAAGGCCAAACATTTAAGCTCTTGAGGGGAAAAACTGCCGCTTCATTCATGGGCGCTTGTCGCGTCTTTCTATTGATAGAAGCACATATTATTTAAGGCAGCAGAGGCACCAGCAGCAGATACATAAAACAATTCTAGTAGGAAACACAGAAGCGCGGACTTCGTCATAAATTATATGCATTGGAAAATTGCTTGAGAGGAAAAACGTTTTTCACCCCGGAGATGATGTTTGTTGTTTGTTGTATCCGCGTGGGCGGAGGATGAGGCTGAAAAGTTGAGGATTCAGATGAGGATGAGGAGCATCAATTCTTAGTGAAAACAAATAAATAGTCAGAGCAGCAGCGGCCGGCTAGTATAGTTTTCGGAACCATTTATCACGGCTTTGTATGTGTTTTCAATTCGATCAAGAGCATCGGCCAGTTGGGGGTACGAAGAGCGCAAAGGAAAATTGTCAAAATTTATGCCTTGACGTCATTTTCCCCCAGGCGGTTTCCCAGTTGCACGGCACAGGGCGAACCACATGTCAATATTGCGCGTTCTCCATATTGAAAGATCAGATCCGTTTCGTATATAGAAAATATACAAACAAGCGCACACAGAGAAGAGTTGTTTGTTTTTCCTTTATTTTTGTTTATGCCAAATTCATGAACATTTCGTGTGTTCGCTTTGATTTTAATTGTAATTGCCTTTTGTTGGCTTCTGTAAATGGAACACAAATCGATCAGAATCGAAGTTGAAATGCCCTTCAATTGCGCGGATCATCCCCCAGGGGTCCAGACTCGTCTCGTCTCGTCTCGTCTCGATTCGTTTAATTGATGTACTTTTATGTACTGAGATCATGATGAAACTGAAATTCAATTAAAGTTCAAAGAGGCTTTTAAAACAGACAGCTGTCTGGCTACTTGGGAGTTTTGTGGGCTCAAAAAGAGCTATTTTATAGGATAATTAAGGCTAAAAAATAAGTCTCTGGCTTGCTAATTTCTAAAGCGAATGGGTTTTATAAATCCAAAGTACTAATTCAGAATCAGTTGGTAAATTAGAAGAGGTTCTTTGGGCTGTAAACAATAATTGTATTGGTTGAAATAAACTAGAAGATCATCAAAAGATATACAACATTTTAAAGAAAAAAACCTAGTTGCAAACTTTTGTCTAAAAGGAAAATCCCCTCTTAGAAAGAAAGAGTATGCAAGTTATGTATGCCTTTTCGAATATTCAAACGTAATTGCACTTTGGCATCGACGATTGATATACGAACTGCCGAGAGCTAATGTGGGAATCTCACTTTCTCATAGCCAACACCGTCAGAGCGAGATGTCCTTTCGGTCGAGATCAAGAACCCAGGCACCGCTGGCCAGTCGCCGGCGTTCCCTCTCGTCCAGTTCGCGTATGGCTCCCTCGAGCGCATCATCCGGTGCCTATAACTACAATGGAAGTAGCTACAATGGATCCGGCAGCAGCTCGGGTCGCCCCCTGAGCACTGGCTACTTTCCCAGCAGTGGTGGCGGCATCTCCTCCAGCTACCAGAGCCCCTACGCTAGTGTGTACAGCTCCAGGGAGAGTTTGTATGGCGGCGGAGGAGCCAGTGGTGGACGCAGTGCCTATGGTAATCGCTACGAATACGGGGCAGCCAAGTATCATCACAACCATCATCACCAGCAGCAGCCGTTCACCAGCCACCACTACTTGAACCAACATTCCCAGCCATCGACGGCCGTAACTTCATCCGCCTCTGCCTCAGCCACCTCAGTTTCAACCTCAGCCTCCTCATGCCATGCCATGCCATCATCCGCAACAGCTTCTATAGCTTCCAATGCCGCAATGCCAGCAGCAACTAAAACGCAAACGCACCATGGCAATCGCCACTATCTGCAGCTGCAGCCCACCGCCTCACCGGGTTACCACTATAGCCACCTGTCGGTGGGCAAGCATATCTCGGCTCACAGTTATGGCCCGTCTAAAGCCTCTGCTCTCTCCTCCTCTCTGTCCACCGTCTCCTCGTCGTCGTCCTCCTCCACCTCTGCACCCTCGACTGGAACAGGCAGCGGCAGCGGCGGCTACGAGAGTTCCAGATACAATCCCAGTTCATATTCCTCGGCGGGCTCCTCGCCGTACTCGGCCGCCAGCGATCGCTATGTCAGTCCCTATTCGAGCATCTACGATAATGGTGTGACGACAGCCTCGCTCAGCTTCAAGTCGCCGGGCCTGAGCTCCTCCAATTCCTTCAAGGGCTCCCGTCTGCTGAAGACCAAATCCCTGTCAGCCTCAAATAGCAGCCTCAATGCAGCAGCCTACGGCAGCAGTACACCCTCGACCAGTGCCGGAGCAACGGTGGCCGCCATTGCAGCCACAAGGAGTAATTCGCTGCGGGAGCAGGAGCGCAAATCGAGGAATCGTTCACGATCGAAGAGTGCGGCACAGCGGTCGATAAGTGCCTCCTCGGAGAAGAGTGAGGGATATGAAGTAAGCAGTGTGTTTCTAGTGCTTGGTTTACTTTCTTTAATAATTTTTGGCCATGTTGTTGTTGTTGGTATAAGAACAAGCTATAATATTTCTGATTTTCTTTAAAAATCTTCTTAAATTAATATAAAATTTGCCTCTTACAGAGTGGCAGCGAGCGCACATCCCGCTCCAGACTTGGCAGCACCGCGAGCACTGCCACCACGAGTGAGTCCAAGAGCGACAAGGCAGAGAACGGCGATGGCATTGACTACAAGGCGCTCTGGGAAGCGGCCAAGTGAGTATAAATTGAGTCCTTTGTATATCCCAAGTGATTACCTTTCTTATGTCACACAGATTGGAGAACGATAAGCTGAAGCAGATGCTCAAGCAGAAGGACGATGAAGTTGTGCAAACGCGTGCCACGCTCGAGCGTTTCGCCAATGCCGTAAGTACAAAGAAACGCCCCTAACACGCCCACGCCCACATTCACGCCCACTAAGAAAGAAATATATGATAAACAAACGGCAGTAACAAACAACAACACGAAACACAATAAACTTAGTAGAAGGCTGCCCACTAAAATGTATAACTTTATCACACAAAATA
This sequence comes from Drosophila nikananu, assembly GCA_008042635.1. Classification (NCBI taxonomy): domain Eukaryota; kingdom Metazoa; phylum Arthropoda; class Insecta; order Diptera; family Drosophilidae; genus Drosophila; species Drosophila nikananu. The sequence goes on from VNJV01007064.1 coordinate 57,809, forward strand.
TACTCTAGCTGCCTCTTTTTCCCTCTCATGTGAAGCTTACAGCTCGCGCTCTCTTTCGCTCTCTATATATACACATATATATATATCTTTATTCGATCTCTTAAAACCACCACAACACAACTGAACAAGAAAACAACTGAATACAGAATACATAAAGAAAAAAAAACAGTACAAAACACTGTAAACAAATCCAAAATGCAAAACAAAATCTTGTTTCATTTCACATATTCGCAGACAACGAAAAATTCACTATCTGAACTTGAGAAACGCGAAAGAAGAGCTATGGAACGCAAGCTTTCCGAGTTGGAAGAAGAGCTCAAGGTAATTACAAAGTGTCCTTAACGCCGCTGTTTGCAGGACTCGAAATTGATTGCTTTCGTTTGGTTCCCCTTTATCCCATTATGATTTTGTGAAACCCCTGACGCATGCCAACTACATTTGAAATTGACTTTTCTCCTGTTTTAAGTTTGATTTATTTATTAACTAATTTTGATTTGATTTGAGATGTTCCTGTTCTGTTTTTTTTATAATCCTCTGATCCACCTGAACGAACGCGTTTCTTTGCACTGCGTTGGAGCAAGGAATCAGTTTATTATCTACACATATTGCTTTTACCTTTTTGGCCAGATGCTGCGCTTTTTACACATTATAGAAGAACACCTAGTTGCCTAGCTAGCTGTCTTTGGTGTGTGTTTGAATGCGAGATGTGGCACTGTGTGGCAGAAACCTTATTTGATTTGAAATTGATTTGCCAAAAAGACCCCCGTGTATATAGTCTATATATCATTTCTATTTTGTGCCCTTCTCCGCTGTACACTGAAGCGATCGCTTGATTTTTCTTCCCTGTTGCTTTTATTTATTTATGCCCCAAATATCCAAATGTTGTCATCAGATCATCACCTCATGCTTGGTTTTGTGTGTTTGCCTTCCTCTTGGTTTTCTCATTTCGCACAACCTCAACAACGACACACAACAGGAATAACAAACAAGCCAACGACAGACATCAGACATCACCTCAGACATGTTCTCATTCAAAAAGACATCTCTTCAGACCATTATGTTTCTATGTCATCACCAGATCGTATCATCATCATCATCATCTCGCTCTATCTCTCATTGTCAAGTTGTCAACCCTTTTGAGTTTTCGTCACTGTTTCCATGCGTGTTTATACGTTTATCGTTATACTCACTTAAATTGTTACAGATTTAAACAGAAAATATTTAAAAAACAAAGCGCTCTCATTTCAATACGCTCACTCAAATTTGTTTTTCTTTTCTCTCTCTCTCTCTCTTCCCACGCGCCTCATCGATCGAACAAACAATCGAACTGTCGAAACAATCGACTATCGTAATCGCTAATCGCTCAATATAAATCAAAAATATGTTTTCCACTTTGATTTTCTTGCGTCGCCGCTCTGCTGTTTTGTTATCACTCGCTGCGTCCTTATATTTTTTATTGTGTGATTTTTAGCTGTTGCAGAAGCTAAAGACTGAGAACGACCGTCTGCGTGCCGAGAATCGGGCCCTCACACGGGTCGTCTCCAAGCTGACCACCTCGGCTCAGAGTCAGCTGGCCAAGACCAAATAGGCGCAGATCAGAAAGCATTTAGATTGCCCCAGCACCAGCACCCAAAGCCAAAAACCAATCAATAATACCCAATATAAAAAGCCCACAATATCTGAACATCTCACCTTCCCTTTGCTCACGCGCACAATGTCGCGAATATCGTTTCTATATATGCTATATATTTAATACACCTTGATGTCGTTGTTATAAATAAATATAAAAATGATATATAAGCAGGAAGGAGTGCCGCTGTGGAAATCAATTTAAATGGCGCTTAAAAGTATGCTTTAAAGTGAACACAGGAATGTTGCTATCACTGCATACTTTTTAGCGCAGTTTCAAGTGATTTCAATTCTGTGGCACGCCTGATAATTAAATATACACAACTCTTTTGCGAGTAACAACAATAACTAATTGTATCTTAGATATATTAAGTTCACATTGAGCTGAGATCATTGGTAATTATAAAAAAGGCATTAAAAATTACAAAACTACAACTCCCTAGGAGGTAATATTCTGCCCTTTTGATAAAGAAAAACTTCACTAGTAGGAAATTGTTTTAATAGTAAAATATTTGTTATTTTGGTAACCATAATTATACGGCTTGCGAATTTATTAAATACTTATATCACATAAGGGAACCACTCTTCAAATCAAAACTAAGCCCCCACACTTGAATCAAAATGAATAAAGCTCATCGAAACCAACGAAATCAATCATCAAAACCCCACCCTAGATAAAGAAAAGAAAGATGTAATGCAAGAAAACAGCATCAGCAAGTCCCAGGATCCCATGGATCGATCAGCAATATATAATCGAACAGCGAAGAGAGCGAAGAAGTGGTCTGGTTGGTGTGATGCTGGAAACTTAATGGTAAATGTGCCCCACCACTGACACTGACTTGAAACCTGCGCCTCCCCAAATATTATGAGCTGCTGGCTGTTGTTTTGTTGTTTATACACATATATCACCTAAAGGAATAAAATAAAATATATATTATATATGTAGCTATAACTCTATCCAAGGAGTGTTTCAAAGTACTGTACCAATTACAAATTTGTTAAATGAGAAATAAATGCTTAAGTTTTGGCAAGTTATATTCTGTTTCATTTTAATAAAAGAGTGTCATAATGAAGAATTCAATTAATCAAACATTCATTTAGAAGTTTCCTTTTAAAAGGTTCTACAAATTGTGTCAAGAAATATTTGTACCCCAAGTTTATTTTTTAATTGTCCTGGAATAAAAGGATATAAAGAACTATTACCATCCTGGTACAATATTTTGAAGCATCTTCCATTGTACATATACATAAAAAATATACTTACTTAATACTCTACTATTTAAATAATGTCTATTAAATATATACTATGGATTTGTACCCTCTTGTTGTTACATATTGTTACACGTTTTATCTGCAATTTTGTTTATCCTTTTTGTGTGTTGTACTCGACTCTCAACACCAACGACCATCGATCTTGAGTTATTTTATGAAATAAACATAAACTTTTGCCCATTGTCGTTCTTAATTCAACTTACTGCTGTTTATTGTTGCCAAACTCCCCAGTGCACTGGGCGGGTGTGGTACCAGATACCAGGACACGAGCATTCGCATTCCAAATTCATAAGATCCATTCTGCATTACTTGATATATCTGACGGATTGGATATATAGCTTGTCACAGCACACGAGACACGAATCAGAGTCAGATCCCCAAGGTCATGCCATGTTTCGAGTGTGCGTAGTGCATGTGATACGCGATTAGGGAAGTCCCAGATGAGTTCTGTTTCGTTTTCGTCCCCCCTTAAGCTATAAACTAATTGTTTGTTGTTGTTTCCTTTGTTGTGTTGTTGCTGCTGAGGCATCCCCGAAAATAATATAAATAAAGAAGATAATTAACTAAGCATGTCTGCCCCTAATCACCCACATAATCGTTTAAGCGTTCGATTTTCTCTGTATAATTTAACTAATTTACTTTTACTTCTCTCACTTTGACGACGCCTTACACACTCACACAGCAACTCGATGCCTACAAGTCGGATAATCATCGCCTGAAGGAGGAGAACGCCGCGTTGATTAGAGTAATTAGCAAATTAAGTAAATGAAATTATGTTTTACTTTCACAGTGTATATGTATGTCTGAGAACCTATATCATCATCGAGAAGCAACAATTTTACTTTAATAACCAGCTAAAAAGAGAAGGCTGAAAAAGAAAGAGCTAATGAGCGCATGTTAGGGCGAGAGGAAATTTCAAAATTTGTTTATTATTTTTGTGTTAGGCATTTAAGCATTAGGTGAAACCATGTTTCAAATATCGTTGAGAATTGTTTCGTTCGTTTTATATATAAACAAAGCAACAAAAAAAAAAAGGAAGTCAAGAAAATCTTATGTATTTGGTCAAATTTTATATACGAGAATAGGGCAAATTATAAAATTATAAAAATAAAATTACACAAATCAAGCTTAACTATATTTACACATACACACATTATGATCCGAGGATCGAGAGAAAACCTTACATACAAAACTGAGAACATATTCATCAAATGAGCCCTAGTTACAGATTAGTTTAACTACATACTACATGCATATACATATATATACACGTACGTATATAAATATATATATATATATTTTTTCATATATAAATTATATATACACATTACATTACTATATATCGAATCATAAGTTCAACATTTCAATGTGTAATATCACCGCCAAGGATCCAGGCGAAGTTCCGAAGCCACCAGCCCACGCGTCAACTTACCAAGTGTAATAATCATTATTACCCATCCAATATCGTACTATTGTGTTTAATCGTGCTGCAGATATCGGTGAAGCCATCCCCAAACCGAGGAGTCATCCTCCATGGCGCTCTTCTCTAGATACTTACGTATAAATACGGATGCGTTTCACCGATGAGGATGCATTATTATTTCTATTATCAGAGCGTACGTTTAACTTTAAGCAGACACCTTTAGTTCTCTCCTCGTCGCCACTTTTGAAACGTATTATATACCATATTCGACCTTCGCTTATAACGAAACAAATGATCATACGCATACATATATCTGTTATTTATTAAATTCGCTTAAGAGATATTTTGTGTTACTCGTAAATGGAAACGATAATCAAGCAAGAAAACAAACATTGAAGAACGTGAATTGTGTAATATGTAAAATTGTGTGAGAAAATAATTAAGAAAAATTTGATTCAAATACGAAACTTAATAAATGTGATCGCAAGCAAGCTGGCACGTGTCTCTTATTTTGGCTTTCGGGTTGACGACTAACTATAAAGAATGACTTCAGAGCGTTTCTCAACAGTCAATATCATGGGCTATCTATCTCTCATTCATTCAAGGTTTTCTTTATGGATTTATTGGTTTATGGGCAGCATTCAACATTATTGTTATTATTTGATATTCCACTGATAAAGCCTAAGAAAAAGTGCACACAGCTTTCGGGGTATGACAGAAACCTTGGGGTACCAAAGAACGATCGTTTATAAGCTTTATTTTTGTATGTCACAGAAGTAAACAGTTGTCATTTGAATATGGTTACTCTGATTTAGTGTGCTGATTATATTTTCTTAACCTCAGTAAATATTTTAAGTTAATTTTTTTTACAAAAAGTACTTGAAGGTTTTCCTTGGGGCAGACTATGATGTACATATTTGTATTCTCCAGAATGTTATGTTGTTATTAAAAAAAGCTTTAAAAATTCCTTACTTTACCAAATTTACGACTAAAGATAAAGAGCGTTAGATCACCCGACGCATGCAAATGCACTTTATGGAGGAAGTTTTAAATATAGCTATCCGCTATATAAGAAGGCAACGGCTTATTGCAGTTAGTTAATACTTTATTTTCCAGTTTTAACGGAGCCTCTAAGATGCAGGTGTTCCTCTCAATTTTCCTCATAGTTGCTTGTGGCAACCTGGCCTTTGTAGCCGCACAAAAATGTCAAGAGTGCCAGACAAGTAATGAAGCTTACTGCCTTAACCAGACCTCATATCAAAACTGCATGAGTAAGTTGAGGAGAAAGAGTTACGTAAACCCTAGAATTTAAGGCTTAATCAACTTACAACTTACATACAGAAAATAATCCCATTGGCGATGTGCAGCACTGTCCTGAGGGCACCGTTTGCACCAATGATTCGGAAGTTTGTGCTAAGAATCCTGATGGAACTGACATCATAGATGTTTGTGGCAGCGACTCCACATGTGAATCTTGTACTGGCACTTCCACGTACACTTGTGTCAGCCGTACTCAATATGCTAGATGCAAAGACAGGAACCTGATTACCTCCGATATCTACAACTGCGAGAACGATAAAGTTTGCTACCAAAAAGGCTATAAGGACCACCAAACCATTTGTGTGCCCAAATCTGCCCTTGATTATGTAGGTATCTTTGCAATTTATTCGAACTATAGTACTTTAATTTTCTATTTGAATATCAGCTTAATGAAAAACCCTCTTGCACCAACGATGACTTTACTACAACCACAACTACTGCAGCTCCTCCCACAACGCCTAGTCTAGAGGATAAACAAAAAATATGCGAGGCGGCAGCGTCAGGAACATCCTCAACATCCAATGAAGGCTCATCCCCCGAAAGTACATCCACCACAGCTAAACCGGTCACTAAATCTTTCTCCACTAGAAACACAGGAGATGAGACATGCAGCACTTATCTGTATTGCCAAAAACGGCCTAACGAGACCAAATGGACTGCAAAGTACTATACATGTTCCCCAAAAGGTACGTACTTTGATTCCACCACTAAGACTTGTGTGGCAACCAAACCTACTGATTGCTCCTAAAATTGCCAGCATCTTTTGATTTTCAAATGCAACAGTGGTCTGTTTAATCAGAATTTATGTTTGTTAAATCATTTTAATTTTAATTTAAAAGTAATATATATTCTTGAATAAAAAATTATGAACATTGCCAAAAAATCAATGACCTTTTTATACCCTTGCAGGGTATTATAATTTTAGTCAGAAGTTTGCAACGCAGTGAAGGAGACATCTCCGACCCTATAAACTATATACATATGTATATTCTTGATTAGCATCAACAGCCGAGTCGATCTAGCCATGTCCGTCTGTCCGTTTCTACGCAAACTAGTCCCTCAGTTTTGAAGCTATATGGATGAAACTTTGCAGATATTCTTCTATATGCTCTAACTACTATATATGTCGGAAAGAGCCGGATCAGACGACTATATCATATAGCTATATAGGAACGATAGGTAAATTTTAATGAAAAGAATTATAACAGCTAATTTTTACGATATTTGAATAAAATTTGAGATATAAGCACTTTGTATTATTCTAGAATTTCGGTTTTAATTTGATCAAAATCTATAATATATAATATATATATCATATATAGGACCGATCGGAAATTTTTTTATTTTTTCTTTTTAAACCATAGTTGGAGGAATTCAAATCTTTTATACCTTCATACTACCAAAAGACTTGTTTATAACTATATGGCACTTTTTGAAAGGCGAAGACAACCCCAAACATGATAAGTTATATTATCAACTAATAATACCCATAAACAACTGAAGGTTTCAGTCGAAAATGGTTTTTGCAAAGAAAATCTCTGCGGTATATAAGACAGCAGATAGCAGCTAGAGTTCATATCAGTTTATAGTTTAGTTCAGACAACATCAAGGCGTTTCAAAGTTTCAAAGGAACATGCAAAGGATAATTGTTACCGTAGCCATTGTGGCTTCTCTCCTAGCCTTTGGGGGCGCCCAGACCTGTCAGGAGTGCCAGGCGGCCAACGATGCTTACTGTCTCAACCAGACCTCCTTTCAGAATTGCATGAGTAAGTCCAGGGAGCACTACTTCTAATCAAATACTATTCCTTACAGAAACCTCTTAAATATTAAGTTCTTCTTAATCAAATTTATATAAATTTGCGCTCTCTATCCCCAGAAAGTGAAGCCTTTGGAGCTGTCGAGCACTGTCCCACGGGCACAGTTTGCTCAAATTCCGCGGATGTCTGTGTGGACAGCTCACTGGTTGATGGCTCCACTGTCCTGGATGTATGTGGAACCAGCGCGGCAAACTGTGAATCGTGCAGCACTAACAACAAGTACACCTGTGTCAGCCAAACTCAGTTTGCTCGGTGTTCCTCAAGCGGAGTCGTCTCCAGCTCCAGTGTGTTCAGTTGCGATGAGGGCGAGATTTGTGTCCTGCTAGGATTAACCTCATACAACAACATCTGTGTTCCATCTTGTGCCGCTGATTTTGTATGTCCTCACGGGCGATTCCATTGATCATAACTAATTGTTTTTCTCGCTCTTAGTTGGAAATGACGTCTACCTGTACTAACAGTGTATACCAGCCGAGCGGCACTACCACGACAGCCTCTCCGGCCACCACCCCAAGCACTTCAGTGCAAGCCACCGGATGCACTGAAGCAGAGAATGCCGACTCGAGCCTAAGTTCCGTTTCGTACTTCTTCACGGCGTACACAGCGGATGCTACCTGCCGCAATTACCTGTATTGTCAACGCGCTACTAGCGGTTGGACTACCGTATTTCTATCCTGTTCCGGTACCAGGCCATACTTTGATCCGACCACCTCTAATTGTGTGGCAACCAAGCCAACTGGATGCACTTAAGTTTGATATAACCTATTTATAACGAAAGATTTATAATATATAACATAATATTATAATATTATAATATAAACAAAAAATGTAATACAAAATAAAATGTTCATTTTTGATATTAAAATATATTGAAATTCACATACAAATCGTTTTAACATTGGCATACCCAATGTTAGTCATCACCTCCAAATTTACCAAATTTCAAATCATTTATATATTTCATAAAAATTCGCTTTTAGTATTATCCAGTTCATATTACATTTACAGTTTTACATCGTTATATCTAACGATCATTTCAATGACAGCTCTATGATATAATCATCTGATTTGCATAAAATTAAAAACCGAAATTCGGAAATAATATATAATGCGTATATCTCTGAGCAGATACAAATATGTTAAAAAAAAAACAGTGAAATTAAGAATTCCTATGACAGCTTTATGATATAGTAGTCAGATTTTAATAAAATTAAATCCAAAATTCTAGCCATTCCGGCCATGTCTCAAATTATATGAAAATTTCCTAAAAGTTTTCCGATCTTCCCTATGGAATCTATAGTGCAACAAGGCCCTTGTAATAATAATTGGATCTATATGGTCAGATAGCTTCAAAACTGAGGGACGAGTTTGCGTAGAAACGGACAGACAGACGGAAATGGCTAGATCGGCTCGGCTGTTGATGCTGATCAAGAATACATATACTTTATAGAGAAGGAAATGTCTCCTTCACTGCGGTACAAACTTCTTACTTAAATTATAATACCCTGCAAGGCTATAAAAGTTCCCTTAACAAAATTTGAATCTCACCTCGGAAAAGCTGCGATATTTCTTTATGAGGGCACATTTGTTGGCTTAGATTAAATCTGGCAAATGTTTTTATCGCTAGAAGTAAATGTTAATGATTTCCAAAAATACTCTGCACAGCTTTAGCTTTGCTTTGTCTGAGCTATGTATAAAAGAAATGTGCAGTGCCAAGAGGCCATGTCATTTCTGTGCAGATTCTGTGACCCAAGCACTTCGTATTAAATTGTGTCAGGAGAATGAAGGGGATCTCACTGATGTTGCTTGTTATATCCTACGGCTTGGCTTTGACTGCTGCCCAGACTTGCCAGTAGTGCCAGGCGGCCAACGATGTCTACTGCCACAACCAGACCTCGTATCAGAATTGCATGAGTAAGTAGCAGGGAATCGGTAGAAACCTCAATGAGCCATTGTTCCAATCAGGAGGCGCTCCCTTTGGCGATGTACAGTCCTGTTCCTCGGGCACCGTTTGCACCAATTCCGATGATCCGTGCCAGATTATAACTACTAGCAATCCTGATATCAAGGATGTGTGCGGAAGCACTGGGGGGAACGGTGCCGGTTGTCAGGTGTGTGATGGAACTGGCAAGTACACTTGTGTGAGCAGTACCCAGTTTGCCAGGTGCTCTGGCTCAACTCTAATTGATTCCAATATCTACGATTGTGAGAATGATGAAGTGTGCAACGTAAAAGCTTTTGCCTCCCACCAGACAGTGTGTGTGCCATCGTGTGCCCTTGAATTCGTAGGTATCCTTTAGGGAGATAATTTTGCTTTTGACTCATCCAAGATGCTTGATTGACAGCTGGATATGAAGGCCACTTGCAGCAACGTTGAGTTCACAACGACCACAACAACTGCAGCTCCAACTACGACGCCGAGCCCTCAGGTTCAGCAGACGAAATGCTCGGATGCAGCCACTGCCTTGGGAACGACACCCAAGTTCTTCTACACAAGATACCCTGACGATGCCACCTGCCGGAGTTACCTGTACTGCCAACTAAATGGAAATGATTACACTACTACACTATTCCTCTCGTGCAACTCACCCAAGATATACTTCGATTCGAAGGCCGGTGCCTGTGCGGCCACAAAGCCAACTGACTGCACTTAAGAAAGGAATACCTAAATCCAGATTTTAGTCACAAATATCCATGTAATCCTTAATTCTTATATTTTAAATTAACTCTAGAATATTATCAAAGAAAACTAAACAAGTAAATAATACTCTAGGAACCTCGAAAATGTTTCTCCTTGGTGTATTTTATAAAACACCTCCAAAAGATAATATCCCACAAATAAGGTAATAACTGTGAGACTCTTTGTACAATAAATGTTAAAAAGGCAAAATTACGGAGAACATGAGTCAAGCCCCGGAGAAATGGCTGTTAGCCTTCAAAATTTGGATAAAAGTACCTTTTATAAACAAAAACAAACTGCTGTCAATAGCTGATATGCGGCGGCACCTTAAAAATCTTGCTTTATTAGGGAGGATTATTAACAGCGACGGAGTACTCCAAATCTGATAAGTAATATTATCGTCTAATATACCCATAAACAACTGAAGGTTTCCGTCGAAAATGGTTTTTGCAAAGAAAATCTCTGCGGTATATAAGACAGCAGATAGCAGCTAGAGTTCATATCAGTTTATAGTTTAGTTCAGACAACATCAAGGCGTTTCAAAGTTTCAAAGGAACATGCAAAGGATAATGGTTACCGTAGCCATTGTGGCTTCTCTCCTAGCCTTTGGGGGCGCCCAGACCTGTCAGGAGTGCCAGGCGGCCAACGATGCTTACTGTCTCAACCAGACCTCCTTTCAGAATTGCATGAGTAAGTAAAGCGAGCACAAATTCCAATCAAATACTATTCCCCACAGACACCTCTTAAATATTAAGATCTTCTTAATCGAATTGATATAAAGTTTCGCTCTCTATCCCCAGAAAATGAAGCCTTTGGAGCTGTCGAGCACTGTCCCACGGGCACCGTTTGCTCAAATTCCGCTGATGTCTGTGTGGACAGCTCACTGGTTGATGGCTCCACTGTCCTGGATGTGTGCGCAAATGGGGCCAAGTGTGAAGTGTGTGCAACAGACGCCAAGTTCTCCTGTGTCAGCAGCACACAGTTTGCTCGGTGCTCCTCCAGTGGAGATCTCATCACCTCCACTGTGTACAGCTGCGACGCAGATGAGGTTTGCATCATTGATTCTCTGAGTCTCTACGGAACTCTCTGTGTGCCCACTTGTGCCACCGATTATGTAAGTACTCTCGCCGATTATGTAAGTATTCTCCCATATAAAACTTTAAAATAATGTTTACTCCTCTGGTAGGTGAGCCTGGAGGCCACCTGCAGCAACAGTGTCTACCAGCCGGTAACCACAACAGCAGCGCCGGCAACAACGCCCAGTGCCGACCAGAGGCAGCAGGCCTGCAGGGATGCGGAGCCCAGTTCCAGTCCCAATTATTTCTACACGCGAAATTACGATGACTCTACGTGCAACAGTTATCTGTACTGTCAGAAATCTGGCACCGACAGTTGGGTGTCCATCTACCTGAGTTGTGTCGCCACGAGGCCCTTCTTTGATTCGAGCATTGGCAGCTGTGTGGTAACACGGCCAGCCAGCTGCTCGGATACCACCACTTCTACCTCTACTGTGGCTCCAACCGAAGGTCCTACTGATGCTCCTACTTCTGCCACGGATGCTCCTACTTCTGCCACAGATGCTCCAACTTCTGCCACAGATGCTCCTACTTCTGCCACAGATGCTCCAACTTCTGCCACGGATGCTCCTACTTCTGCCACAGATGCTCCAACTTCTGCCACGGATGCTCCCACTTCTGCCACGGATGCTCCAACTTCTGCCACAGATGCTCCAACTTCTGCCACAGATGCTCCAACTTCTGCTACAGATGCTCCCACTTCTGCCACGGATGCTCCAACTCCTGCTACAGATTAGAATTAAACAACCTCTTGCGATATAATTTCAATCTATATAATTCTCCATAAAATAAATAATGACTAGGAATTAACCAAAATTTATATCCACACCGATTTTTTCACTTCCAAATAATATTTTAATATTACAAATTAAAAGCCCTCTTATACCGACATGTACACATCTTTAATAAGCATTTAGTGAAATCATAAATCATACACAAATTTAAGTTACAGGCTTTATTAGTTATGGCTACGACCCTAAGCTCTTAAACACATATGACTACAGTCAGGGACACGATCTTAGGCAGTATAAATCATCAGCTAATGGAACTCACATTTGCTCTTGTTTGGGGGTCAATGTGGTTGGGCATTATAAATGGGGTTCTGGGAAAGCCTCGAGATGTTTAGCAATATATGTGCCATGAAATACCATTGGATATTGGATTATTGGCCGCAAGTAAATACGAGCGAATGTGTTTAGAACGGCTCGCGTCATAAGTATATTCTTGTATGTAAAGTCATTGGTTTACGCTAAAAGTAAAAGCATTTTCAAAATAATCAAATCACAATCTCGGGACCTTGATATTGTGTGTGCACGCTGCGTCTTCTTCTGCTCTGTCGTCGAAATTAATGGGTTATGTTCTGTACATTGATGGCCGTAAACACTTGGACATCGGCGGCACACAGATGCACACACACGTCAGCGCTTCTAAATATACATACGGATACAAACATATGCCCCCACTCGAATATGATATTCCGACTCGCATGCCGCCGGCTGATTTATCTAGCGCACACGGCAGTTTCAAGGAGCGACGGGGCAAGGGGGAAGCCACACATTTGAGAAATCCTATTTCATTGCTAGCACACAAACACAGCTCTGGCTTACGTTCTACGAGAGAATTTACAATAAAAGTTTTCGCTTAATTATCTTAATATTTCGCCAAAGACAAAGCCCTACCTCCTCCGGCGCCGGCTGTCATATAGCCACCATATAGCATTGGCAGCGATTGTCGCGGCAATTAAACATTAAATCAAATGAATTGCAGATGCGCCGCGGCTAAGGGGATGCAGGCGGAGCGCAGCCAGACACTGCGGCTAGTTAGTTGGTTGGCCAGCCAGCCCAGCACGGCCCACATCTAAATGCGCAAATGGAAATTATGGCCATTGACGACGCACGATTGGCCTGGGACACTGTACGTGGGCAGCGGCGAGTGCACAAACTGCAAGAAGAAGATACGGGAAACGGATGGAAAATGATGGATGATGTGTGGCTGCTGGCTGCTATGCCAGAGTACGAACCTTTGGCGCCCGCTGCGAGGTCCCCATATAGCCAACGCAGAAGGACTGTGTCGTGTGGCTCCACATCAACTCGCCGCTGTTCTGGCCCGGATAATAGAGCAGGGTCAGGGCCCCGGCATAGAGATCCTGCTGCCGCGGTAAAAGCGGAGAGTCGAGGAACTTTTGCTTGAACGTTCGGTGAAGATTCGTCACCGCACAGTCGTTGCTGAAGGCCCCGTTGCAGATCTCTCTGGCCAGGAGCGTTTTCATCAGGTACTCACCGTTGCCGGTTGTGCAGGTAGCGACGGCCAGCTTATCGGTATCGGTGGCCCAGCAGCCGGCTCCGTACGTGGCCGCCTGGCCCACCCTGCCGGGAACCTTGAGCAGTATGCCGCCGGAGCTGCAGCCCGCTGCAGTATTGCCGGCGCTATCAACGCACACAGCGCCCACGGTGTCCAGGGCGGCGGCTAGCTCAACCTCGGCTCCGGGCTCGGGCACTGGCATTGGCACCGGCTCCTCCGAAGCCGCCTTGCCCGATCTACAGTTCACCACCATATCATATTTGCTCTTGTAGTGATTGAACTGGAACTTTGCCTTCGAAGAAATCAGAGCGGAGGGATCGACCATGGAGCAGCCCACTTCATCGGCATACCTTTCGGCCCCAGTGCCGGCGAGGATCATAGGTGGAATGCGCTCCAGTAGCTGTGGACAGGACTGGGCGTCGCAGATGCGTCGGGCCAGCTGGATAGGGTTCCTTACCCGGCTGACATTCGTGCAGGCACCAAAGTTTAGCGTGGATCCGTCCATAATAGCCGCGTCGCACTGCACGGATCCGTCCAGGCAGAGATTGGAGCCGAAACCGGCGTTCGTGTTGCCGCAGTTCTCCAGCCGGACGATGGCCGCCTCGCAGGCGTCCACGGCGGAGCCGTCGTTGCGCAGTATGTCCGTGGCCCGCATACACGCCTCCTTGATCACCCGCTGGTACTTGGTCTCGTCGATGCAGTTGCCAGCCCCTGAAAGCGGATGGCGGCCATCAATCATCTGGTCGGCCGTCGGGGCGGATCCATGTATACAAACCTGTGTGTACCGCCACAAAGCCGGCCATCTCACTCTCGTTGTTTATGCTGGCGCGCTGTGCTGTTGTTGTTGGCCCAACCGAAATCCGTGCTGTGTACGGCGTAAACAAATTCGGCTACCAGAGTGCCCAGTTGGCGGCACCGTAAAAATATCTTGGGTCTTTTTGAATAATACTGGCAGTCCAGAAACAGGGAAATATACTGTGAAATAAACTTATATCAAATGCAGATTTCTTTGCTATCAAAAGTCACAATACAAAATAAGATAAAATGAAGCAAGAGAACAAGTGCTACTTTTTGAAAACAACAGTTATCGGACTTTAGTTATCGACTCATTTTCGATACTCCCAGCATTTGGAATTATAGGCTCAACCCACTCTGGTCACACTGAATGTGATTTTTGCAAATAAAAGATTTGCACACAAAAGTAAGCACTTTACAAATAAAATGTGTATTTATAAGTGATTAAAATACCTGTTTGGGCCATCTCAATGCCAACGCGATCGAGTGCACACCTCCAAACCGAGTAAAATGGAAAGAAAGTGAACTGTTTGTGTGTGTTTGTACTTAGTGACGTGCGTTAGCTGCGCTGCCTCGACTGCAACGGAAAAACGCAACAAAAAATTTTGCATAATTTAGAATAGCTAAAGAATAATACGCATAGAGCAGCAGGACACGGACAGGATGGAAAAGTTTCCGCTGAAGGGCAGCAGAGAGGCTGCCGCGGAGGGCAACAGCTACATAACCGCCTACCAGACGGTAATGAAAAAGGTACGCAACCCACATACGTGATAAGCCCAGGTGGGCTTAACCCCCATCAACAGCACATCACGCACAAAAACACGTCAATTGAAAAATCTTGAATTGTGGGTGAAATAATTGATAAATATGAACTGTGTAAATGAAATATGAGTGTATTAAATTTGTTATCTATTAAAACAGGTTTTAATTATTCTTTATAAAAAATTAAAAACATATCCCTGAAATAACTAAAACTCTGTCCAATATTTTTTAACTCTGAGGTTACTAAGCGCTTGATACCTCACCAAAAATTTACTCACCACAGATTAATCCAGCTTACCGCCTAGTAGTTTCATTTGTTCGAGCAATCACGTTATCCGGAGCCACAAACATCTGGCACAAGGGGGCGGAAATGCAAGAAATTATTCACAATTCCACGTACAGATGTGTGGACATTATACCGATCCTAATCTTATCAGTTTCAATGCATAAACAAAGCGCCCAGAAAGTCAACAGTGATCCCCAAAAGCCACATCTGATATCTGATTCGGGTTTCGTTATTTTCCCCCTTCCAGTCGAACGGCCACACGAACGGAGCGACGGGCGACAGCGACGGTACCTTCCACGACCACCCGCTGGCGCAGCACTCCAAGCTTACCACTTCGCTGACAGCGACGGCGGGCACAGACGAGGAGGATATGATCGACATCACACCGCGCTCCAGTCCCGGCGATGTGATCGGTGGCGGCGTCGGAGGAGGAGGCGGAAGCAGCAGCGGCTATCATCGGGAAACGGCCACCGAATCGGATACCGAGCGAGAGTTTGGACACTCAGGTGGCCACAGCCAGAGAACAATGCACCAGCATCACCACCACCAGCATGTGCCAACTCACAGTGCCTTCGGCGATCCCATGGACGGTGAGTTCAGAAGTGAGAGAGCGAGATCCCATTGCGTAAAGCGTCCGTCTGCGGTGTTAATCAAGATCATGATCATATGAGTGCCGCTATGCCGCGACGTCACCTCGCACCGCTCCGCTTTTTCGGTGGCGTGGCACACAGCTGTACTTGCTCCGAGTGGGGAATTCAATTCAATTAATATCCACGATCATTAGCAGTCAGACATATGTGCATAATTGCGGCGTCAGGGGAATCAATTCCCTGTTTGGATAAAGAGTAAATGCACGATAGGTAAACACAGTGCCCCATAGTTGACTCACGTGATGCTAATTCATTATTATATTAAGCCGACTAACCAGCTGGGAGAGCGGTTTATTTGACTGAAAATTGAATGTATTGTATGAATGTGTTGGGTAAATACACTAATTCACATATATAAACTCGATCGCAGCCGAATAATGATGTTAGCGCAGCGCTAAGGCCAATCAATACTCATAAAAGTAAGCAACTGGAACTCAGGTCAGAAATATGACTCTGTTTATAGAGTCGTACGGAAAATGCCAGGAAAAAAAAAACAATCAAGCAAATCAAGAAAATAATTTCAAGTCTCTCAGTATCCCAGTGTAAGTGGAAAAATTAACATGAACTTTGATCATAGCTAACGAACATGAAGAATTCAAGCCTATGTTGTCAAAATGGAGATATTATAAGTGCTTTTGTTTTTATCTTTAGGAGCACTCTCCTTCTATGGTTCCTCGGATGTGCAGGATGATATTCCGGGCATTGGTCAGTATGAGGATTTCCACACGATCGACTGGCAGCGAGACATTGCCCGCGACCGAATGCGGCATCGCTACATAGTGAAGAAGCGACAGGACTCGCTATGGGATCTCATTAAGGTAAGAAGCGGTTCTATTTACCATGACGAACTCCTTTACTTACTTTAAATGTGCTTCCAGGGCTCCATTGATGCCGGATCTGGGTGGTTATGCGTTCTACTCGTGGGCATTGCCGCTGGCTGTGTGGCCGGCATGGTGGACATAGGCGCCAGTTGGATGTCCGACCTTAAGCATGGCATCTGTCCACCTGCCTTTTGGTTTAATCGAGAGCAGTGCTGTTACCCAGCCAAGCAGTCGGTGTTTGAGGAAGGCAACTGCTCGACGGTGAGTTGACTGCTACCTTAATAGCCTCCAAAAGTTAATAACTTGATCCGCTGCTTTCTCTTACGACAGTGGAAGACCTGGCCAGAGATCTTTGGCCTGGATCGTAATGGCACCGGACCGTATATAGTTGCTTATATCTGGTATGTGCTGTGGGCATTGCTGTTTGCATCTCTCAGTGCCTCGCTTGTGCGGATGTTCGCTCCTTACGCCTGCGGATCGGGTATACCGGAGATCAAGACCATTTTGTCGGGCTTCATCATACGCGGCTACTTGGGCAAGTGGACGCTGTTGATCAAATCAGTGGGCCTGATGCTCTCCGTGTCCGCTGGTCTCACGCTGGGCAAAGAGGGACCTATGGTCCATATTGCCAGCTGTATTGGCAACATATTCTCGCACGTTTTTCCCAAATATGGAAGGAACGAGGCAAAAAAACGCGAGATTCTATCAGCAGCAGCAGCGGCGGGCGTTTCGGTGGCTTTCGGAGCTCCCATTGGAGGAGTTCTATTCTCGCTGGAGGAGGTATCCTATTACTTTCCCCTGAAGACGTTGTGGCGTTCCTTCTTTTGTGCCCTGATTGCTGCATTTGTTCTACGATCGCTGACTCCATTTGGCAATGAGCATTCCGTGCTGTTCTTTGTGGAATACAATAAGCCGTGGATTTTCTTCGAGCTCATTCCCTTTGTTTTCCTTGGAATAATGGGGGTAAGCTTCTTTTGTTTATACTGTTTTTAATACTTTTAATTGACTTTGTAACATTTTTAGGGTGTGATTGGTACGTTCTTCATCAAGGCAAATTTGTGGTGGTGCCGCTACAGGAAGTTTAGCAAGCTGGGACAGTATCCCGTCATGGAGGTGCTGTTCGTGACTCTGGTCACTGGCATCATCTGCTATCCAAACCCCTTCACACGCATGAACATGAATGAGCTAATCTTCCTGTTGGTCAGCAAGTGCTCGCCCGGCGATGTCACCAATCCCTTGTGGTGGGTTTTAAAACTGTTAGTTATTTTAAAAAGATTCCAATTAATTTGTGATGACTTTCTTTCAGCGAGTACAAGCGCATGAACATAACGATGGGCAACAGCATCATTGAGGTCACAGAGCCTGGCCCGGGCGTATACAGCTCCATTTGGCTGCTGATGCTCACCTTTATCCTCAAGCTGGCGCTGACTATCTTCACATTTGGCATGAAGGTGCCAGCAGGTCTGTTTATTCCGTCCCTGCTGCTGGGCGCCATCATGGGCCGCATCGTGGGCATTGGCGTCGAGCAGTTTGCGTACAGTTACCCGAACATCTGGTTCTTTACCGGCGAGTGTGCGGACAGCAATCTAATCACGCCCGGACTTTATGCAGTGGTGGGCGCGGCAGCTGTCCTGGGTGGTGTCACTCGCATGACTGTCTCCCTGGTGGTGATCATGTTCGAGCTGACAGGTGGAGTGAGATATATTGTGCCACTGATGGCGGCTGCCATGGCCTCCAAATGGGTGGGCGATGCTCTGGGAAGGCAGGGCATCTACGATGCACACATTGCGCTGAATGGGTATCCTTTCCTCGACAGCAAGGAGGAGTTTGCGCACACAACCCTGGCAGCAGATGTCATGCAGCCAAAGTAAAGCCAATGAAATACGATAGCTTTATACATTTTACATACAACCATTTAAATTTCAGACGCAATGAAACCCTGAACGTCATCACCCAAGACTCCATGACGGTGGAAGATGTGGAGAACCTGCTTAAGGAAACGGAACACAACGGCTATCCGGTGGTGGTGTCCCGCGAGAATCAATACTTGGTGGGCTTTGTGTTGCGCAGGGACCTGAACCTGGCCATAGGTGAGTGTCTGACTGTTCAACCTGGATTTTCAGCAATTAACCGGAGTTACTGCTTCCTAGGCAATGCCAAGCGTCTTATCGAGGGTATTAGCAGCACCTCCATAGTATTATTTACCTCTACTCAGCCCACGCAAAACCTGGGCCCGCAGCCCCTGACGCTAAAAAAGATTCTGGACATGGCGCCGATCACGGTGACGGATCAAACGCCGATGGAAACGGTGGTGGACATGTTCCGTAAGCTGGGACTGCGCCAGACTCTAGTGACACACAACGGGTGAGTGTGAGATTCCTGGAAACAGTAACAAACAAACCACAATAATTTATTTTTGCAGTCGCCTGCTCGGCGTTATTACCAAGAAGGATGTGCTGCGGCATGTAAAGCAGATGGATAACGAAGACCCCAATACGGTGCTCTTCAACTGAATTTATCATCAGCCAATTCGCCGCTTCTAGTTATTATTATTATTATCGCGAAACCAACTATATTTGATATGTGCAAAGTGCAGATTGCAATCTAGGCTTAAGTGAAAAGTAGAACGAAATGTGGAGTGAACGGAATGAACGGACTGAAGCTAGCAGATTGGGCGTGAGAGATTTAGCAAAATTGTGTGTGCAGTTCTATTATATATTTATACATATATCGCATATATCTCGTTAATGTTAATTGTATAATTTATTTATTACGCTAGGCAAGTCTCTATAAAGGCTGGCCATTTTGTAATTATGTCTTTGTAAACACTCGTACGCCACACACATTATTTTTTACATGTCCACCACAAGCCTGCTGATAGAGTACGTAGAGAATCTTTTATTTTGATGTAAGGCCGACGTTCTATCGAGATTCCCAAGAAAAAGGAACACTTTTTTTAAACGCAATATTATCAAATGGCTTTAAGTTTACTCGGCATTTTGTTTTTTGAAATTATACACAGAGAAAGTCTTGTTTATACAAAAGAGAATATGTATAGTCTATATCTACATGTCGTATTTGTTAGAGATCTGGAGAAATTTTAAAATAAACTCGTGTAAATAGCAATCCTAAGAGAAGATGATGGAACCGTACACATTAACATTAAGCAGTAAATGCAAATATAAGCGATTATTTCAAAAACTGGCAACCGGACTATATTTATATTCGCGACATTCCATTTGTTATGTAGTGTGACTCCCTAACGCTCCACATAGAAGATTTGAAACTCGTCTCCATAGAGACCTGTGATTAGCCAACAGCTGAAAACGAAATAATTTAGTTTTCATATGATTCTATCAAAGCATTCCCAACTTACCCATTATCGCTGCTCCGGATGATGCTTCCTTTGCCGCGCAATGCTCCCTTGATATGGGCCTGGGCGCCATCGCTCACCCTGTAATACTCGAGCGCTCCATCGCTGGCAGGACAGTATATGATGTTGCCATTCCGGCTGCAGGCGATGACGTTCTTGAAGGGCAAGGGTATCTGCACTATCACCTGCGCCATGTCCTAGAGAGTAATATATTAGGCAGAGTATATGGTGGAGGATGTGTTCTTACCTCATCTGTGAGTCTCAAGTCATGATAGTAGGCCTGACCGCTGAGATCGCAACTTAGGACGCACTGGTTGCCCCCCATCTCGGTGCGAAGTAGTGTTGAGACCATGAACCGATGCTGCCTAAGAGCCAACAGTTGGATTTGGCGCCCCGTGCCCCAACACCGATAGATGCCGCCTTCGTTGGTGCCCAGCACAAAGTCGTCAAGCCCCAAGGCCACCATAGCTGTAGGCTCCGAGGTAACTAAGGCGGGCAGCGAGTACCTGAAGTGACACATTAATTAGGAATTCATTAATTCATTAACACACCAGAATCCATCCCACACTCACTCCCAATCCAGAGACATTTGCCTGCTCAAGTCCCAGCGACGAACACTGCCGTTGGCATAGCAGGCCATCAGTAGGTGCTCCCGGGGCCAGTCCAGAGCCACAGCCGCTCCTTGGGCAGAGGACACACTGTGAAGCTGCCTGATGTCCACGTTGCCATCCCCACCAGAGCCTCTAGCCTGTTCGTACAGCCAGACGAACAGCTCACCATCCATCGTGGAGCCGGCAAACATGTTCTTGTTGAAGGGATTCGTGCAGAGGCTTTGCAGGCAAGACTTCAAGGGCAGGCTCTTGGCTTCGGTGAAGAACACATAGCTTCCATGGGACATCCTTTGGGGAACAAAAAGCTTCAGCTGCTGGTCCACATGCTCGCACCAGTCGTCGTGAGGAGCAACCGTTGTGGCCACCAGGACAGGAGCATTGTTGGTGTGCACGCTTAGCCAGATGGCCAGGCCCTGTGAGTTTTCCGCCCCGCCCATGGCCAGTTTCTGGTAGGTGAACACTTGCAGTTCCTCCTCCAACCGGCACTGGCTCATTGTTAGATCCTCCATCAGCGGAGTGGGATTCATTAGTTCCCGCTCCACCATGGGACATATCTGGCGCAACCATTTGGCTAGAGCCCGTTCATCGTAATCGTCATCTTTGCTGCTGATTGCCAGTCGTTGCTCCGTTTGCGTGGCCATATCCAGCTTCTCCTGCGTTCCGGTGCCGGTGTCCCGGCTAGGAGGCGGCGGATCAGTGCCTGTGCAGTTGTCAACCAAAGCGTATTGCTTCTCCAGCGGCTGAGTAGCCGGAAATTCGACCACAGGCGAGTTGTAATGGGATAGAACGTCCATGTTTCATGAGTTTTCCACTGAATACCAGTGTGTTTGGGTTTCGGCTCTTCACTTTTGGTAGCCATGGCAACTAAAAGTGTCAACCCTTAAGCTTGTCTAAGTTAGAACCTATCTGGAGATCCTTTTCCTTCTGCCTTCCATCAAAGGAGGGCTTTGTTATTGATTTTAATTTATTTATTATTTTAAAATATTCCATATTACAAATTAGTAGTGAGAAAAGCCAATGATATAAAATATTTTCCCTTTTCTTAGTTTTCGGGGATACTATCTATCGAATCACTTGTCCTTTTTGGGCGAGTCTTTGTCATCCTTCTTGTCTGTTTTTTTGGCTTCTCCCTTCGGCTCTTCTTTCGGAGGCTCCTTCTCTTTCTCCTTTTTATCTTCCTTCTTGGATTCTTCTTCCTTTCCTTCCTCCGGCTTGGCCTCTCCCTCCTTTCCTTTTGGAGGCGATTTTGAAGCCGTGTCCGGCTGCATGGAGGAGGCCAGTTGAGTGGCC
Source organism: Drosophila nikananu (assembly GCA_008042635.1). Taxonomy (NCBI): domain Eukaryota; kingdom Metazoa; phylum Arthropoda; class Insecta; order Diptera; family Drosophilidae; genus Drosophila; species Drosophila nikananu. The sequence continues at coordinate 79,915 of VNJV01007064.1, forward strand.
TTGGCAACCACTTCCTCGCCGTCGCCCACCATATAGAAGGCGATCTCTGGAATGTCGTCGTAATCGCCGTTCAGCAGTCGCTTGAAGCCTTCAACAGTCTTCTCCACAGGCACCAGCTTGCCGGGATGCCCGGTGAAGACCTCGGCCACTTGGAACGGCTGCGAGAGGAAGCGCTGCATCTTGCGGGCCCTGGCCACAGTCAGCTTGTCTTCCTCGGACAACTCGTCCATGCCAAGGATGGCGATAATGTCCTGCAGCGACTTGTAGGCCTGCAGGGTCTTCTGCACCGCCCTGGCTACGTTGTAGTGCTCCTCGCCTACGATGTCGGGATCGAGGATCCGCGAGGAGGAGTCCAGGGGGTCCACAGCCGGGTAGATGCCCAGCTCGGCGATGGAACGCGACAGCACAGTGGTGGCATCCAGGTGAGCGAATGTGGCTGTCGGCGCCGGGTCGCTGAGATCATCGGCGGGCACATAGACAGCCTGAACGGAGGTGATGGAGCCATTGCGGGTACTGGTAATCCGCTCCTGCATGGAGCCCATGTCGGTGCCTAGGGTGGGCTGATAACCCACTGCCGAGGGGATACGGCCGAGCAGGGCAGACACCTCGGAGCCCGCCTGAATGAAGCGGAAGATGTTGTCGATGAAAAGCAGCACATCCTGGCCATCAATGTCCCGGAAGTATTCGGCGATGGTCAGTCCTGTGAGCACCACACGGGAACGGGCGCCGGGCGGCTCGTTCATCTGGCCAAAGATCAGCACCACCTTTGAGGAGCCGTCCTCTAGGGAAATCACATTTGACTCGATCATCTCGTGGTACAGATCGTTGCCCTCGCGGGTGCGCTCTCCCGCTCCCACAAACACCGAGTAGCCACCGTGGGACTTGGCCATATTGTTGATCAGCTCCATGATCAGCACGGTCTTGCCTACTCCGGCACCGCCGAACAGACCGATCTTGCCGCCCTTCACATAGGGGGCCAGCAGGTCAATCACCTTAATGCCGGTGACGAGGATCTCCGGATGGACGGTAAGGTCGACCAGCTCCGGAGCATCGTTGTGGATAAAAGCATACTTATCCGCCTTGATCTCCCCGCGGTCGTCAATGGGATCGCCCACCACGTTGAGTATGCGACCCAGGACGGCGTCGCCCACTGGGACACGGATCGGGTAGCCTGAGTCGATGACCTTCTGGCCGCGCTGAAGACCCTCCGTGGAGTCCATGGCCACGCAGCGCACCACATTGTTACCCAGGTGGTGGAAGACCTAAATAGGTAAAGACAATACAAATATTGAAATTAATGAATCTTATATAAATTTAAAGAAATTTAATTATTATGTTGAAGACTAAACATAAAGAATATCCCACCTCCAGCACCAGGCGTCCGATTGGAGCGTCAACCACTTCCATGGCATTCAGATTCTCCGGAATATCGTCCGGGAAGTAGACATCGATGACAGGACCGATGACAGCATGAATGATGCCCTCGCGACCCTTGCCCTCCAGTTTTTTGGCTTCGTCACCAGATTTCTCATCACAATCACTTTTCTTGGCAGCCTCTTCCTTCTCCTCAGGCTCGGGCTTGCACTCATCACTCACATTTTTATCACCCTTATCATCGCACAGCACCAAGGATCCATGAAAGAAGCGGACATGGTCATAGAGGGGGACTTGAGCCAGGCAACGCTGCAGGCCTCGCACTTGACCCCCAATCGGGTGGCCAATTCTCAGCCCGATTCTGGCACAGGCTGTCACAGGACTCTATTAGATAAAGAGGGGATAATGGTATTGGTGATGGGTTTACCTGTGGCCAATCTTCCATAAGTAACCAACATTTTTAGTTTTTTTTCTTTTTGCTCCTTGAAAGTTATTTCGACTGAAAATTATTCCTGGAATTGATGACAGCTCCAGAAATCCTATGACAGCCAAGCCTTTTAAAATGGAAGATTTGTGGGTTGTCACATTTATGGACATTATGGACATTTATGGTGTTACCAAAAATTGTTTTAACTTTTGAAATATCTAATATTTAGAGTTGCTATTGCCAAATTTACAGTCCTATGTGCTATGTGGGATTTCATTGTTGAGTTTGAAAGTGAATTGAGCGGCTTCCATTTATTTTGTATATTCCTGGGCGGCTATAAACCGTTAATGTATTCTTCGAAAAAATAACTTTACTATCCGACGATCTTTTTAAGTAAACAAAGCGATAAATAAATGAAGCAAAAAATTAAAATTATTGAAAATTCATTAATTATACAATTTTATTTTAAAATAAAATAATGAAAACTAAAGAATATATATTTTAGGACTTCTAAATTAAAATCTTTATGATGTACACTTTTATAATTTGTATTTATTAGAAAATATAATAAACAAAATATATAACAAAATAATTTTATTTAATTTTTTTTTGTATTTTTATTTATCAGAAATTCTAATCAATTAATAAACAACAAATTGTAATAAATAAGAATTTAAAAAAAACGATAAATAAAATCATTTTTATTTTAAAGCTTACGTAATTCGTACTAACGTAAACGGAACTTACGTTCCACACTCTGTGCCGGCGCTGTTACGTTACTCTCTTCCTCTTCTTCGGCTGCAAAATGCTTCGAATTTTCAATTTGCGCATTGGAAATCGTTTATACTGTGTGAAAGCGACTAGGAAAGATGCAAAAAAATACACAGACACTATTAATCTGCCGAAGACAAAGTTTCCCAACCGCCTTACACCAGCCAAACGGGAGGAGCAGGAGCGTCAGGTCTTGGAGGTAGGTTTCTGATGACTCGTTTCTGAGAAATCCTAAATTAAGAGGTCTCTCTGTGTTTTAGAAGAAGATTGCCGTGTCTTACGAGTACCAGGAGCAGGAACTGGAAAAGAGACTACCCACCTTTGTACTGCACGACGGGCCGCCCTACGCCAATGGCCAACTGCACATGGGCCACGCCGTAAACAAGATTCTGAAGGATGTGACCTTGCGACAGCGAGTGGTCCATGGCCAACAAGTCAACTACATTCCCGGCTGGGACTGTCACGGCCTGCCTATCGAGCTGAAGGCCACTAGTGCAGCTCCAGGGCAGAATGCCCAGGAAATCCGGCAAAAGTGTGAGTGGCTCCCTCGCCTTTCAAATTGAAATCATTAAAAAATGTCTCTTGCAGCACGTGCCTTTGCCTCGGAGGCGATACAGTCGCAGAAAGAGGAGTTCAGCAGCTGGGGAATATTGGCCAACTGGCGCAAAAACGATATCTACATGACCTTCACGCCGAAGTTCATAGTGAATCAACTGCAAATGTTCTACGATCTCTATGAAAGGGGACTGGTCTATCGGGACCTGAAGCCAGTTTACTGGTCACCATCGTCCAGGTAACATCTATAACTCCTTTAATGGGCTTAAGATGTTCTTATTGGTCTTCCATTAGAACAGCACTGGCGGAGGCGGAGCTGGAATATGACCCCAGTCACATAAGTCCCTCGGTGTATGTCAGATTTGCACTCAACCCAAACGGATTGGATGTAGACGCCAAGTATAAGCGAATATATGCGCTCGTGTGGACCACAACTCCCTGGACATTGCCGAGCAATCAAGCTATCTGCTACAATGACTCCCTGGAGTATGTGTTAGTGAGGCTCCAAGAGCGAGGGCCAGACGAGCTATACCTCATGGCCTCAGCTCTTATGGCAGACTTTGAGGCCAGCACGCAGCTCAAATGTGAGGTGATTAAGAGCTTAAGTGACTTCTCCCTGAGCAAGTTCACGTACAAACATCCCATAGACCAGGATCAGCTAGACTTACCCTTCTTCGACGCCAGCCACGTGCAGGATAGCAAGGGCACGGGCTTGGTTCACACTGCACCTGCCCACGGACCAGAGGATTTCCTGGTCAGCCTGGCTAGAAAAATACCCGTAAAGTGCTTGGTGAACGAGGAGGGTAATTACACTAAGGAGGCTCCCAGCTTTCTAAGCGGACAATCAGTACTGGACCAAGGGAATCCTTTAGTCTTACGGCACATAGCCAAGGATGTGGTCCACTCCGACAAGCTGGAGCATTCGTATCCCATAGACTGGCGCACGAAGCAGCCGGTAATCATTCGGGCCAGCGAGCAATGGTTTATCAACACCGAGAAACTAAAGACCCCGGCTGCCAAGGCACTGGAGCAAATTGATATTTATCCCCGAACAAATGCCGAGGCCAGCAAGAAGGCATTGCTCACGCAGCTGCAGAAGCGTCCCTATTGGTGCATCTCAAGGCAGCGGGCGTGGGGCGTTCCCATACCGGTTCTCTACAGCCGGGAGAGCGGAAAAGTGGTTATTAATTCCGCTCTGATAGAGCACTTCTCCCAGCTGTTGCGCCAAGATGGTTCCATGGATTTCTGGTGGGCCAAGCCAATAGAGGAGCTCGTACCTGCACAAATTGCCACGGAACTGGGCTATGAAGTCAAAGATCTCGTCAAAGGAAGTGATATTTTGGACATCTGGTTTGACTCTGGCAGCACATGGTCGGCCGTTCTGAAGAACGATAAGGTGGCCGATCTGTATTTGGAAGGATATGACCAATTCACAGGCTGGTTTCAGTCCTCGCTGCTCATGAGCATAGCTGCTCGAGGATATGCTCCCTACAAGTAAGATAAGATAGTCCAATTGTTGAAACACTCAATCATTGTCATCTATTGAAAGAGCGCTCTTCGTGCACGGCTTTACGGTGGATGAAAAGGGACACAAGATGTCCAAATCGCTGGGAAACGTCATCTCACCGAAGCAGATTACCAAGAAGTATGGCACGGATGCTCTGCGTTGGTGGGTTGCCTCCCATGGCACCCAGCACATGTCCATAACGGTGAGCGATAAGCTTCTGCAGCAGGCTGCCGAGAATCTAAGCAAGGTGCGCGGAACACTGCGTTACCTGAAGGGCGTGATTGGAGGAAAAGGAACAAACCAGGAGGAGAAACTTCGGCCTGATAAAAGCTATTTAAATAGATATTTGCTGAGCCAGTTAGTGGAGTTTGAAGCGGAGGTAAGTGGAAAACATGTGTATTAGATCTTCCACTTATTTGAGTTCACTTTCAGGTTGCAAAGCTGTATAATGCCTACGAGTACAATCGCGTGGTGGCCTGCATCCAAAACTTCGTCGCCAACCAGGTGTCCGCCGTTTATGTGCATCTGATAAAGGATCGTCTGTACTGTGGCGATGACCAGGAGCTGCTGGCCATTCGCCAGACACTCACCCAATGCTACCGGCAGCTGTGCAAGAGCCTGTGGCCCATTGTTCCTTTTCTGGTCGAGGAAAGCTGGAGCTACTACGATGTATCTGGAGGGGCTTTTCATGAGCAGAGGGTCCGAGCGAACGCAGAATGGGAGGACAAAAAAGTCACAGAGGTTGTGAACGCAGCGCTAGATGTAAAACGTCTGATCAATCAACAGGCTGGAGAGGTAAACACCTGGCATTTGGCCGTGACCATCAATGGAAGCAATCTGACGCTGCTGCAGCAACTCCATCCTGCTCTGGGTGAACCTCTGAATAATACCGAACTGTGCGAGCTACTCCAAGTGGGATCCGTCAGTCTTAAAGAGGCCGACAATAACGATGTAAACTTAAATATTACAAACCCACATACCTCGCTCTGTCCGCGTTGTCGTCGCTATAGTCTGAATGCTGACGATCATGAGACTTGCAAGCGCTGCTCTGTGGTAATGGAAGTCAAGAACTAAGCTTTAAATCAGGATGTTGTTTTTTAGGTCTAAGTAATATATCGTTATGTTTTTAGAAACTCTGTAAACATTTCATGATCGTGTCCCGTAGTTTAAGGCGCGTTGTGGGCTTTCCGCCACAGATAATGTGCGTTTCGTTGTCCTCGAACTTGATAACAGTATCCTCGGCGACCAGGTTGAGTGTGAGAACGCCGCCAGTTCTATCCAACTTGATGTTGGAGAATCCATCCTGCGCCAAGCGCTTCATTACAGCTTCCACGTCAATGCTGCCGTACTCGTACTTGACGTTCTTCAGTACATCTTCCTTGGTCGGGGCGCTGCCGCTGGCACTCGAGCTGGTATTGTCCTGACTGCCGCTGTCCGAACAAGGCTGGATGCAGTGCACCTTGTCTTTCACCTGCAGAACGCCCGTTAGCGTGGAAAATGTCACGCCAGTGGCTACCTCGCGCGGCGATATCTTCTGAGCCAGCTCTGAGGTTAAGTAAATGCGATCCAGCTTCCGCTTCAAGGGCAACCGTATAATTTCGCCACATTTAAACGTAATTATCTTCTTGTCCGGTTGCTCAATGAACAGATTTGGCGCCGAGGGATGCGGCTTCGTGTAGGCCTCGGGAATGACCAGGACGTTCGGCTTCAGCTCCTTGATTAGTTTGTTGGCCTGCTGGTAATTCAGCGAGGTGTCGATGGGACAGTAGAAGGCCTTCATGGCCAGCGGCTGGAACGGCGCTAATACCTGCAGATAAGGAAAGTCCGGCTCCGTGAATATGATCGAGTTGTTGGGATTATTGCCCCACATTTCGATGAAGTGAACGGCGTCGCCGAAACGCAGGCTCGGGTGACCGCAGAAGACCACACATGGCTGTAATTAAAAGTTTAAGATATGGGATTTATAAAATAATAAATGCGATTCTTACCTGCCGAAAGTCCTTGCTAAAGCCCTCCGAAAACACATGGTTATAGTGCTTCAGCTTGTTGTTGCGCAGGTAGAAGGCGTGTGGGAATGGATCATCCGGAAGATACACCTTGTTCTGCTTGGCCGAACTAAGCCACTCAGCCAGAATGTTGGAATAGGCCAGGGAACTGTCTGCCACTGGGGATATAAAGAACATGGGCACATTGTTGAGGCCGGCGTTCTCCAGGTTCTGGGTTAAGCACTCGAACAGATCGTAGACCACGCCCGATGGATAGCAGGGAATCAAAGCGGATCCGTTGTTCCGGATTGTGAGCGCAACGTTCATGCAAAGCTCGCCCAGCTTGGTGTCCGGATTCACAGTCGGCGCCTGCGTCAGCCCGGTCATGATGAGAACGTCGGCGTGCTTCAGTGCCGACTGATTGATGGGCCGCGGATGTGTGGTCAACGTGGACGAGCCGCTCACATAGCATATCTTCTCGTGGGCCGTGCTTAGCACCCAGTTGCTGGAGCCCAGGCAGTAGCCAGAACTCACTGGAGTGGCGATGAAGGCGCCCAGAATGTCCAGCTTCTCGTCGTAGCCCATAATGGTCACCTTCGAAAGGCTTCCCTGGACATCCTTCAGACTGAAGATGGTGCGCCATTTCTTGGCACGGAACGCCTCGCTTAGCGGGCTGGGCAGCAGATGGAGCTTCTCCTTCCACAGGCGCGCTGTGCAAGCCTTGGGCGACACCTCGATATAGTCGACCAGCTCCTCGAGGAAGAACCGGCCAATCTGCAGCGTTGGCTCCGTGGCATAGACTTTTCCCTTGAACCCCGTGTTCTCTGTGATGTATGGCAGGGCCAGCATATTGAGATAGTTCGAGATAAGTATCACATCTATCTCGCTGAAGTCGAGCATCTTGTCCATCGGAAGATTGAACTCCGGCGTGGAGTCCACGAACACCCGGCCACAGCACTCTTTCAGCTCACCGTCCATCTGTGGGTCGTGATCGCGGCTGGGTATGAAGTTGGGCAGGTTGGACCATTTCAGCGACTGGACGAAGGGCAGTGGCAGGAAGTTCAGCACCGTCTGCTCCGTCAAGCCGCAGTCCAGCATTATCCTCAGTCCCTTGAACGTAATGATATAACATGGCTTGGCCAAATCCCCGCTGAGACAATACTGCAAGAGAGTCAAGTCACTTCCGCTGATAAAGGTGCTTGTATGGACCTGGACCTGGATGACTTACCAATCGCATATTTAGAAAGCGGCAATCGCAATGATAGCGCTCCGATCAAGTTTGTTTATATTTTGTAGGGTTGTTTAAAATCATCACGATTTTGTGTTCGCCAAATATCGAAACAGCGATATTTTGATTCGATATTTTTTGTCAAGCTGTAAGGGAAGAGGCAGTGATGTCATGTTCGCTTTTTTCCGTCATATTTGGCTTTTTTTCAAGTGTAATTGCGGAAAAATTTTGAAAACAGCGGGCGTTGGGAATTCGAGCTAAATTTAAACCGAGTTTTGTGGCATATTTTGCACTATAAGTCCACGGTCTCACTAACACATCTCTGCGATTTAAATCTAATTTAAAATGTCCCAGCAAATTCGTGTTTTACAATGCATTCAATGCAAAATGTACCAGGTTCTAACCAAAAATCACAACTTAAATCCACCGACTAAATATAGGTATCTGTTTCCTTTTAGGTGGACTTGGTAAAAAAAGCAAACAAATGGGAATGCAAAATATGCTGCCAAAAGCAGGATTTGCTGAAAGAGTTCTTCCGAGGATCAGGACCAGAGTGCCGCGCCAAGGTGCAACAAATGAACCTGGGGCGTGGGCAACAGCAGGAACGCAATGAGGAAAATCTGTTCTTATCAGCACAGCAGAAACTGGATCAGGAGGATGTCGCAGTTAAAAAGCAGGAAATCAATCCTCCGAAGACAACCAAAAACAAGTGGTCAAACTATGTGGATGAATCCATTGAGGTTACTCAAAAGTCTGCAGTACGCCCTTCGACGGTACCAGAGGGTAAAGAGGAACTAAGTAATGACATCTCTATGAATTTTACAAGATCCAAGGGCCACATCTCGAAATCGTCAAAGCGTCCGGCACAAAATGAAGAAACTTCTCTCCGTAACAAAAGTTCGAAATGGAGTAATTATTTATAAACCCTTATTTCATAATACAATTCTTTTTTGAAGTAAATATTATATATATTCTAATTTTAAAATTAAACAACGTTCTTGGTCATCCAAGCTAAGTATCTGTTGAATGCGAATAAAAAATCGCCAATAAATCCATATTGATATTTGTTCATTACGTTTTATTAAAATCTTTTTCGTTCTTTTACATGTTTTTATTTGTGTGTGAAACGCTTGAGGATCAAGGACCAATATATGTTCACATCTGAATTGGAATACATTGCCTTCCGTTTTTGCACTAATTCTAGAAAAATACAAGTTGTAATGACCGACTGTTAAGTATTGTAAGTTGAAGAGTTCATAGCTTTATAGGGGCTTCTTCCAAGTGCCAATAGCGGGCCACATGTTGGACATGTATTGCTCCCTGCCCACGAAACGATGAGCCACAATGGGAGTTGAATACTCTAGCTTGGAGATATACGAGTTAGTTATAGTTAATCGTGAGAGAAATTGTAATATTAGTATAGCCAACTACGCGTAAATGTTATATCTAATGCCTTCGGCGGGCTTTAGGCGCTCGCGGCACTTCCCCCGGCGGCGTCCTTCTTGGCCACCTTCTCGTCAGAGCCGGTGGTATCGTCCATGTCGTTGCCCTCGGCCTCGCCGCCGGGAGCTCCACCCGCCTTGCCGGATGACCTGCGCCGCTTGCGATTGATGCGCCACGGACGCATGGGAAATTTCATGGCCGGCAGCTGATCCATGCCGAGCACCTTGTAAATCTGACGGAAGGCAATGTAACGCAGGAAAAGCTGTGCCGACACAGTGAGATCCTCACGTTCCTGTTTGGTCAACTCAAGCAGAGCATCGGTCGGGTCCTTCTCGCAAGGATCTAGCAGGCCAGGGCCGTTGATCAGAAAGCCAGAGGACAGGGCCTCCATAATGCGACGCATGCAGTCGCCGGGTGAGATGGGAAAGCCAGCTGAAGAGATTACCTTCTCCACCAGCAGTTCCAGCGACCACTGAGGTAGCGCCTGCCAGGAGGCAACGCGCTGGCACAAATCTCTGAGGATGCGAATGACCATCACGCACGACTGCAGCCCGGTGGCTCGGGCCTGGAACCACTTGGCATGGCGCAAGTCAGCTAAAGCCTGCAAGCACATATGGTTTGGTTTATTATTAATTCCAAGGGTAGGATTGCAAGAGGCTGACTACTTACACGCAGGCACGGCTCACGGGGCAAGGTCTCGTCATCATCCTCTTCGTCATTTGCCGAAGCGTCGGCGGGACTGGTGTCGCGCAGCAGGGGCGATGTGAGGGTAATCTTCACAGAAACTGCCTCGTCCAGCACAATTACGGCGGCATCGTCGGCGTTGACCTCAACGCGATAGTTGACCTGAACGTCACCTGGAAATGAGAGAGCAGATAACAGTAGGAAAATGTCAGAGAAGACGTCTTAAAAGGGGTCCGTCGTAAACATCGAAAGACTCTAGATTTAATTCGACTTGGATAAAGAGACAAACATTGTGAGTAAAGCAAAAATTCCAGTGTGGGCCCGAAAAGTACAAATAGTGATTGGCAAACATTCGGTTCAAATGGACTTGATTGATGCACGTATGGATTAGCACGACTAATGTTTGTTTCTTCCCACGATCCATGTATCCGCTCCTCGGTTCCCAGCAAACAGGAGACGAGGCTCATCGTTCGTTCGACTTGCGTGCTGGGATCGGGATCTTTATCCGTTCACTCGGTCTGTCGGGTCTCGTAAACGGAATTGCAAGCTCGACGAGAGCCAAGAGACGAGACTCGTCGGCATCCACACTCGCTGCAATTCCATTTAGAGCTGTACCGAGTTACTGAATTTTGACTTTGGATTACTTTTGATTTATATTTATTTTAACGGAATTATTCTTTTAGATTCTTGATTTTTTTTTTCTGGTTGGTTGTTAGTTTTACTTGCAAAAAACATTGAGCGAAATTTATGGGTTGCTTGTGGGAGACTTTGGCCATTGCCTTGCCTTGTCAGCTTTCGTTCAAATTTCGATCGCAATTTTTTCATGATTTTACTTCTTTTTTCGATTGACAATCAAGCTTGATACACACAACTCGGCCGCTTGGACACATATATATGTATACGACATTACAGAGTATAAATATATTTGCTTGGATTTCGAGTAAGAGATGAGGCGGCGCAGATCGGCGCTGCAATTTTGGCTCAAGCAATTTGCATTGTTTTTCCCAAAAGTTTGTGTGTGGATCAATCGCATTGCTTCTTGGCGTGTGGTTGTGTTTTGTTCAACTTCTTGGCCATGTCAAAGGACTTTATTTACACAAAGTTTCATCCGGAGAAGAGTCGGAATCGAAAGGGTGCAAGAACCGAAGAACAGCGAGGCAAACGAGCGCTAAACTTTGTATAAATATATTCCTTTGGTTCGAATGAATTGCAGTTGGTTAACATTGATTGTTTGTCATCGAGGCCACGATAGACCACACCACTCTAGACTGAAGACTTGAGGCTGGAGGCCGGACTGTGCCATCGCATCCGAGTCCGAGACCGTCCGCCCGCTTGTTACCGTGACGAGATCCGTTTCTGGTGGTGGTTGTGCATGTGGAGTGGAGCAGAAGAGCGGAGCAGCAGCAGCCGAGCGGGAGGAGGCAGCAAACGAGCAACCTTGGGAGGGCTGGGGGCTGAGCTACAGCTAGCTACAGACGGCTATAACGACTGAACGACACACTCTAGACTCTAGGACTCTCGCGAGCTTCTAGGCTAAGGCTCGAGGCTCGAAACTTATCCTGCAGAAAGAGAAGCTGAAAACGGCAAATACGTTACGTTTTTATTCGCTATTAGATGGCTATGTTGGCTGGGGGCGTTGGGCACGGTTTGGCGGGCGTGGCCATCTCAAAGGTCCACCGCAACAACAGGGCTCAACAGTTGTAGTTGTCCTAAGTAGTACTATGTACAATTACTTTTCATTTTTAAACTTAATTTACTTTTTATGCTGACTTTTTCCACACAAATTGCCCGTCGAACGTGATCGTTTAATGAATTGCGAATTGCGAACGGATCCATTGCCATGTGCACCGGCAGCTGGCATCTTAGCACTCCGAAGTGTTTTCGTTATATATATTTAACTAGTTCAAGCCGCTCTTCCATTTGGCCAAATTCACCTGCGCTGCTAGCCACAGCGTGAAATTGGCCAAGCTAAGTACGTATTTGTATTTATATATATCTCTTTTTTTTGCGTTTAGATCTTAATTCATTTTTTTTTTTCTTTTTTTTACTTTTTGGCGCATTTGTCACTCAAGCCATTTCTCTGGAAAAAGTTTTGTTTTGTTTTCTGTTCCTCTCAAATAGGACAACCGAAATGTTGTTTAACAATATTGGTAAGCAAGGACTTCACTTACCTGCCACCTCCTTGAGTTTGTCGGGCAGCACATTGGCCACACGCTGGAGTAGACCCGCCGTCGGCTTCTCCGCACAGAGCACAACCAGCTCGACGGCATTGTCGCCGTGTAGGAGCAGGCCCTTGGCTAGGTAGCCTACGCGCATCACTCCCTTCAGGATGCGGACCACATTGCCTCCGTTATCGGCGTCCTTGTGGAATGAGAAGATCTGGTTGTCACGTCCGTCCTTCTCCGATGGCTTATCGGTTTTATCCTTCTTGGCAGCCGCACCTCCTTCGTTTGGCTGCTCAGCCAGGGCGTCCGAGACCAGTTTGAGAGCACGCTCAGTGTGCGAGACGATACGCTGGATGGTCTGCAGCTCCTCCTCCTTGGGATAGATCTCGGCGTGACGCGCAATGGCGTGGCGATCATCGGTGCTTTCGGGGCGCCGTACATTGCCACCGGGCATCATGCCAAAGTGCGGTGGCGGTCCATTGCCCATGCGTCCAAAGCGCTGGGCGCCTAAAAAAAATAAATATTATACGTGCATAAGAAATTTATAGTTATGTGATTGGTTGATTGTCCATGATCTGAATTAGGAATTCATATTTTTGAAGGGAATACTGAATAATGTAGGTCTGGTTTTAACCTAATTACTTGCAGTTAAAGCCAGTATTTATCTTTCTTACTTCCTTGAAAACACTCAATCAATAAATATGACATATCAGTAGTATGTAACTAACACAGATAACTAATTCCATGGTCTTAGCAGATTTTCATTCGATTTCTATTTACCCAAGCCTTATCTAGAGTGAACTCACCTCCAAAGCTGCGCGACATCCAGTTGTTGTAGTCATACTCCTCGTTGTACTGACGATTGCGCTGCTCATCCCAGTAGTTGCCGCCATCGTGGTCCTCGCCACCGCGATGCCCGGACATCATCGCCCGCTGAGCACGGGCTTCGGCCAGGCGACGCTGGCGAGGTGTTGGTTTGAAATCAACCACCAGATCGGGTTGCACCTTCCGCTTGTACTGCAAGCGGTGACGGCGCCCCTTCATGTGCATCTCTTTGGCATTGGGGTCGTTGAACTTGCAGTCGCAGAGCTTGCAGTTGAAGCTCAGGATCTTACCCTCATCGTCCTTGACCTCTTCGATATATTCGCCGCCCACTGGCTTAATGTTGTCTGTGTTCTCACCCAGCGAATCATCCAGATTGTCGTCTAGATCATCTCCTGGTGAATTACCCTCGTTGGCGCCGCCCTCAGTCTTAATCGCAGCAGCTCCAGTGGCACCTGTTCCGGCTGCCCCGGCAGCGGCCGGCACAAAGTTAATCTTGCCCATTTTCTTTGGCTCCTCCGAGGGAATGGGTTTGCCTAGCTTCTGGTGCAGCTTCACCACCTTCTGGTGCTTGGCGCCGCGAACGTGGGCAGCGTACGCGTCGGTGCCGGTGCATGTGACGTCGCACAACTCGCAGTGGTAGTTATTTCCCCGGTTCTGGGTGGTGCTGGTGGCACTGGCCGACATCTTCAGCGAGGCCTCGCGCTTCTTGTGCTTCTGGCCCTCCAAATGTTCGCGGTAGGTCTGCGGACCAGCACACGAGATCTTGCACACCTCGCAGTAGTGCAGCTGCTGTGGGCGTGGCGGTGCCTTAGGTCGCATTCCGCGCAGAGCGGGCGCACCCGGAATAGTGGGCCCCATCTTGCGCTGATACCAACTATTCGCCCCGCCGTTCGGTTTCTGCGGTCCGCCTTGGTGCTGCTGGGCCACGTACATACTGGCCGCGTTATATAGGGCTGTGTCGTAGCCGTAGTTGTTGCCACCCGAGGGAGTCGAGTTTTGAGGTTTCGGTCCACCATTAGACTTGTCCATCTTGCCCTTTACTGGGTTTTTGACTGGTGGAGCCGAATAATGGGTCTTGCTGACTGAGGCTGCCGAGCCTGGGGCGTTGTAGCTGGCCGGCGACTGCTGGTAGAATGTCTTGGTGGCGTCGTACGACTGAATGGCGTTGCGGTAGTCACCGCCGCCGCCGTAGCCACCGTAACCGCCCGCCCCCGGTCCAGAGGAGGCGCCAGCGCCACCGCCAGGACCCCCGGCCGCTGCATAGCCACCCTGGCCGGCAGCCACAGCAGCGTTTTGGTAGGCCGCCGCGTTCGCGTAGGTGGCGTTGGTTACCGCCGGGTACGAGACCTGTCCCGTGTTGTACTGGGTTCCGCCGTAGTTAAACCCGGCGTAGTTGTTGTTCGCCATTCTGTTAGCTGTAATTACGGAAATCGAATTTGTTGCCAATCTGTTTGTGGTGATAAGCCCCCTCTCACTTCCCCCTCCCCACCAGCAAATACATGCTACTCCGATGTGATGTGTGCTACTTACATTCGCTATTCGGCTGTCAATATTTATGCGGATTTATTCAGGAATTTATATGTGCTTTCCAGGTAATAGCCTGTTTATAGCTGTAATGGCAAAGTGGACTTAGTCACGTCATGTCAAAAAGGAACCGCCGCCGACCGCAGCCCAAGGAAATCAGAGACAAACAGACGGAGCGCCCCCTCCATTTTTTCACTCCTTTCTGCTTACGGCTATTGATTTTTTCCGGGGAACTTCAGACGCACTTTTCGCGTGTGTAGCGGACATGCAAGCGCGCACCGACGAGGAACCCTTTCGGAGCAGCACTTTTTTTATAGACAGCACACAGTCCTAAGCACGTTATTGTAATTTTAATTATTACCTGATTTTGCTTGGCTTGCTGAAAAAATTGTCGATAGCTCGCCGGCGAGCTGCAGTTGGTCACACTGAAATCGATTACAAATAGCTCGTGGAAAACAGCCGATATTGTATCGATATTTTGGCCATAATAACTTGAAAACATCGATGACATCCTGCTAAACATCGATCTTAGCTATGTTTTGAAAACATCGATGACTTCGAAACATCCATGTTTCTCCACCTCTAAACTAGAGCTGGCAACTTCGAAGCTTTCGATTGTTTACTAAGAAAACAATAGAAAACAGTTTTATTTCTTTCAATAAACGATATTAAAAATTTATCTTGGTTTTTACAACAATGCAAAACAATATTCAAGACAAGAGAAAAAAAGGGTCATAAGTATGAATATTTTGGGTTTTGAGACGATCTTCGATCAGATATAATCTGACCAGCCTTCTAAAGAGGCCCTTTCAGACTCATTCGAAGTGGATGGAATGCAAAGTGTAGTTAGTGGTTTCATAGTCTCACAATTTATCTAAAAAAAATTATATTATTACCATCCAATAAACAAGAGGATCCTTATGCTCCGGCTCATAAATCCTATCAAAATATGTTCGCAAGAGCATTTTTGAATCAGCTAGGTTGGAATAAAAGTTTTTTAAAATTGTATTTTCCATAAAAATGAAAAGAAACGTTTTCTTTTAGTTTTACTTAATTGTCCCTCTCGCTGTAGTAAAGGTGCTAGTGCAGAGAAACAATCGATTGTTTTTAAATTATCGATGTTTTAAAACCCATCGATAGCATCGATAGTGCAATCGATGTTTTTCCAGCTCTACTCTAGACCTCGGCGGTCCGCAAGCATTATTTACTCGGTTTTCGGCTAAATCGCCAGCAAAACGCAACGGAAAATCGTTTAAAATGCGCTCCAGTGCACCGAGTTCGAACGCAAAATGAATTGAAGTGAGTGCCTTGGCCGCACGGCCGAAAAACTGCCACCGACTGTTGCAGGCTGTACAAAACTGATACTGATACACACACACACGGACACGGGTACGTGCCACCACCCGCCCGTTGCCCGCAAGAGTAGAAATTACTAATACTATGGCTGCTTAACTGGCACGCTGCTCCATTTAAGTTGGGGCTCGCGGTGGGTCGTCGCATGTCCCTAGCATGTGCGAGTCTAATGGGGTCAAATATATTTATATTTTTTTTGTTGAACGAAAATCAAATTTGGTTTATGTTTAAATATGTGCAAACTCCTTCGAAAACATCTCAAGTTGGCCCCGCATAAACGTGCAGCGTTGCCAGACCGTGCGCTTCGTGTTTTTCGCAGCTCTCTGGCAACGCCGGCCTCTCGATTTTCGCTTTGCACGCGCATTCGTGAAAATGGCGGTGTTCTCGCACGGTCGCTGCCAAATTTTTTGTACATCAAAATAATCAAAATAAAGCATTCTTCCAGTGCTCAACACTTCTGTCCGTGCGAGTGCGCGCGTGTGTGTGTGCGAAGGAAATCACAAGCGCCATCGCCGATCGAGAAAGTGGATAGAACACAGAAGGCAGAAAACAAAAGGCAGCGAGCAGAGCGACAGCGAAAACGCAGCGCCAGATAACACACGCGACGGGACGGGCGGACGGAAGGAGGGAACGGAGGGGCTAGTGAGAGGCGAGCGCCAGGAGAAAGGAGGAGAGTGCAAGTGCGAGGGAGCCAGCGCAGCAGCAGCCGCGTGAATAAGTCAGCGGAGCACCCGCGTCCGCTCCTCGGTTTTTCTGGCCAAGGTGAATGCAGTTGCCTTATTACCTACCAGTATTGTGCGTGCGTGTGTATTTCCGTCTGTGTCGAGTGGTGCTCCTCCCACGTATCCAGCCATCTGCTGGGCCTAGTTTCGGTTCGGTTCTTGGTTTATGACCTCTCCAGGTAGCCGGGGGTGGTGGCAGCTGCCGCAGTCCCCGGTCAAAGCCGCAACTTACCTGCTACGCCGCCGGACTTGTATAAATACTAAAATGCCGCCCCTTACCTTGCAGTTCGCTTCTGGAGCGCGCAGCATGCAAAAGTCAGTGTCCCGTGTGTATCGCCACCACAGGATGTGCGCCAGCAGTTGATTGGCCAGGATCTATCACACAGAACGCGAGTTCGCCAATCTCTCCAAGGATACACACAGACACACACACCGCCCAACGACCCTGCACTCAGACTCCTCAGCACGATGAACACCAGCCAGACAGCTGCCGGCAATCGCATCACGTTCACCAGCCAGCCGCTGCCCAATGGCACCATCAACATAGCCGGCAATCCCGGTGCCGTCATCTCGACGGCTCAGCTGCCGAACACCACCACTATCAAGACCATCCAGGCGGGGATTGGTGGGCAGCACCATCCGGGACTGGCGCAGGTGCATCAGGTGCAGCAGCAGTCGCAGCAGCAGACGCAATCCGTAGGTGCCACCCAAACACAAACCCTAGTTATTAAATCCAACCACCATGCTGTCACCCTGCCGGCGGGTCTAGTCTCAAGTGCACCAGCAGGAATCGTAACCATGACCAAGACCATCAATCAGGTATCCACATTAAAGCTAAATCCCACTCTCTTCGGGCGCTAGGCGATCGCAAGTCGGCCGTACCACTCGCCCAAATCTCCTCCTCTCTTCCTTCTTTCGAGTCGGATTGTAGTAAATGCAACAACACACGCTTGGTTTTATTTCATTATCGTTCTTAATAATGCCTTCATCTACACCTATCTGTACTGTACCCAATCCGAGAAGCCTTACTCAATATGCAAAAATAAAGTGTCTGCCATATTCTCACCAAAAGAACATATATCTGAGAAACCAAGTTTACTCATTTTTCCTAAATATTTTCCTTATCCTGAAGTGACCTACAATTCGAGATTTCAAATTTAATGTATATATAAGTACATTTTTGATTGTTTTCCAAATTCTAACAGCCACAATCCTAAAATTCCTTAATTAGTTCCATCTACTTAAGGGTTTTTTTGGCTTCCCTTAAATGCATTACCTTATATGTGTTTTTATCTAGGCAGTCAGAAACCTAACCTACCCGCTTCAGATTAAATCCTACAGGGAATATCCCGCCAATCCACAATTTTCCCAATCCCAAAATCCAAGCACAAAACTCTTTCTTTTAATGTATACCATAAGAACCTTTGCATTATGTTTTTGTAGATTTTTTTTTGCTTACAAAGCTCGCTTTATGTAGAAAAATTAGCTGAAACACACGCCTCAAACAAGGAAATATACCAAATCGGCCAGCACCACACATAAATCCCGCCATATATTTGTGATCCGTAGACTGGGGCCCTCAGACGAACGAAAATTTCACTGGGAACGCTGCATGCTGTAGGCTTAGACTTAGAATCCAATCAACCAACCAACACCTCTAAATGCTTCCTCTGCCCAAATAGATTATGAAACTGTGATGAGATAACCGAGTGATGATCGTTCGATTGATTAATTGTAATAATAATGTGTGTGTTTTTCCCAGGCCGGTCAGCCGCTACTGAACTCTATGCTGCCGGCGGGCGTGGTGGTGGGCATGCGCCACCAGGCGCCGACGCAGCAGCAGCAGAAGAATGTGCCCACCAATCCGCTCAGTCGTGTGGTGATCAACTCGCACATGGCGGGAGTGAGACCGCAGAGTCCATCGGTGAGTACTATGAATTTGATTAGATCTCTCTTAATCGGTTGTTGTGGTGGGTTCTTCTCTACTAACTGACTCCACAAGGAGCTCCCACCTAACCCACCTCTAACCCACTCCCCTCACACACATGTGCACAGCCTGCCCACCTTCCACTCTACATACACATTCACCAAAACACACAGACCGTGGTCCAGCAGATGAAAAACGAGTATCTCTGTCTTCTCTCTTTACTTTTAGATAACTTTAAGCACACTAAATACGGGACAGACCCCGGCATTGCTGGTCAAGACGGATAACGGATTCCAGCTGTTGCGCGTGGGCACGACGACGGGTCCGCCGACGGTGACACAGACTATAACCAACACCAGCAACAATAGTAACAACAGCAACACGACCAGCACTACAAATCATCCCACAACAACACAGATTCGTCTGCAAACTGTGCCGGCTGCAGCTGTAAGTAGATACCAACAACAACAACAGCAAAATCAGCAGCAGCAGCAACAGCAAGCCACCAGCGGCAGCAGCACAGCAAGCACTAGCATAGCACTGCGCAAAACGATTGTCCGTACATCATCCACCACAGTCCCATCCAGCAATAATAATAACAACAATAATAACAGTATTATCAATGCCACCACCACCACCACCAACACCACCACCTCTACCAACAACAACAACAAACCCGCTACTAACCAGCAACAGCAGCAACAGCAGAAGCTCCAACAGCAACAGCAGCATCTCAAGGCCCAGCAGCAGCAGCAACATAAACAGCAGCAACAGGCATCCGCTGCGGCTGCCGCTGCAGCAGCTGCCGCCAATGTGGCAGCCACCATAAAGATTAAGCAAAACGTAAAGAGATGCATTCACCTTCATTGTCAGGATACATGTCCTTTATATTTTTTGCTCTTCTCTCCTATGTTCTCTTATGTCTGTTAATGCATTTGGATTTTTGATCTTATTTATGACTACTCCGTACATACGTCTATATGCTTCAGTTCCGTTTTTTTGTTCGTCGTCCCACGAACGAACTTGAAATTTTGATTTATCCAAAATACTCTCTCCATATACGATTGCATTTCCTATATATATACATGATATATGTATACTTAGCTACGTTTTGCATGCTGCGTTGTGTAACTGTCTGTGTAATTTCGATAAAACTCCTTATTTCGATTTGATTTAGTTATATGCGCTTGCGCTGTCCACGAGTTGCTGATTCAGGTTAAAAACAACATCATTATCGAGGTCTCACCAATGATGTGTGCTGGGCTGCTGTGTTTTATGTATTTATAGGAAAGCCAGACCCGCTGAAAACAATGGTTTTCTTACGAAAAAATGGTTTACTGTACAATGCCTTGAACCTTGCTTTCTGCATTGATATATTTCAAATCAAAATGTCCATTTGCTTGGGAAAATTATTAAGAAGATAATAAACTCGAATTTGAAGAATTTAAAATTATTTTTACTGCACTGGGCAGGCATTTTACTGTAACGTTCATCTCATTTACCATTGCCCTAGTCATAGCCCTGCCCCCCTGCACACACATTTGGAGGCTGATCTAGGATCTGCCCATCCTAAACACTGAAAGAAAAGAACCATCCATCATCATCGTTATCGTAATCTTTATTCTGCTATATACGATATATATTTGTAACATTAATTTTTTTCTAACGCTTTTTAGTAATAATTTTGCACTACTATTCATGCAAATCCATGACCTAGATACCCGATATTAATGCGTTTATTTTATTTTTCGCAGTCTCTGACCAACACCACCGCCTCCAACAACATAATTGTGAATTCGGTGGCCAGCGGTGGCTATACGAACGCATCGCAGCCGCCGCACCTGACCCAACTGAATACGCAGGCGCCGCACCTGCCGCAGATAACGCAAATCCAAACAATACCAGCCCAGCAGCAGTCGAACAATGTGGGTGGAGCCACGGGCACAGTGACCACATCGGTGAGCAGCAGCAGCAGCACGACGGCATCAACGGCGGCAACGACCACGCAGCAGGGGAATACCAAAGAAAAGTGTCGCAAGTTTCTAGCCAATTTAATCGAATTGTCGACACGGGAACCTAAGCCTGTGGAAAAGAATGTGCGCACCCTTATCCAGGAGCTGGTCAATGCGAATGTGGAGCCAGAGGAGTTTTGCGACCGCCTGGAGCGCTTGCTCAACGCTAGCCCGCAGCCCTGTCTGATAGGATTCCTCAAAAAGAGCTTGCCCTTGCTCCGGCAAGCGCTCTACACGAAGGAGCTGGTCATCGAGGGTATCAAACCCCCGCCGCAACATGTGCTTGGCCTGGTCGGACTCCCTCCACAGCTGCCGGTAAGTTCGAAATGCTCTTTCTATCCTTGGACTTATCTAAAATTATATACTGTGATCGAATTGTAGAAAATCCAAGCGCAAATCCGTCCAATCGGCCCCAGCCAGACAACAACGATTGGACAGACGCAGGTGCGCATGATAACGCCTAATGCCTTGGGTCAGCCGCGACCCACTATTGGCCACACGACGATATCAAAGCAGCCGCCCAACATCCGGCTGCCCACGGCACCAAGGCTGGTCAACACGGGAGCCATTCGCACCCAGATACCCTCGCTACAAGTGCCCGGACAAGCGGTAAGTCTTCTTTATACATTATCGTGAAAAAGTAGTCTTGAATGTACATTTATCCCCATAGAACATTGTGCAAATTCGTGGACCGCAAAATGCCCTGCAGCGAACGGGATCGGTGCAGATCCGAGCGACGACTCGGCCGCCGAATAGTGCGCCCAGCACGAGCAAACTCACTGCCGTCAAGGTGGGTCAGACGCAGATTAAGGCGATTACGCCCAGCCTGCATCCTCCATCACTGGCTGCCATTTCGGGCGGACCGCCGCCGACACCGACGCTATCCGTTTTATCCACGCTAAACTCTGCATCAACCACAACGCTACCGATACCGTCGCTGCCGACGGTGCACTTGCCGCCGGAGGCTCTTCGTGCCCGGGAGCAGATGCAAAACTCGCTACACCACAACAACAACAATCACTTCGAAGCGAAGTTGGTGGAGATTAAGGCACCGTCGTCGCTGCATCCGGCCCACATCACCGCTTCGCTGACGCCAATTGGAGCCAAAACGATGGCAAGGCCGTCGCCGATGATCGGCAGGGCGGCGTTGAATAAAAAGAAACGTGACGCAATGGAGGATGCCAAGTTGAATAGTGCTGGTGGAGCATCGGCGGCGGCAGCGGCAAACTCGTTCTTCCAGCAGAGCTCCATGTCCTCGTCCATGTACGGCGACGATGATATCAATGATGTGGCCGCCATGGGTGGCGTTAATCTCGCGGAGGAGTCGCAGCGGATACTCGGCTGTACGGAGAACATTGGCACCCAGATACGTTCATGCAAGGACGAGGTGTTCCTCAACCTGCCCGCGCTCCAGGCCCGGATACGGGCCATTACGTCAGAAGCGGGCCTGGACGAGCCGGCGCAGGATGTGGCTGTACTGATATCGCACGCCTGCCAGGAGCGGCTAAAGAACATCGTGGAAAAGTTGGCTGTGATAGCGGAGCACCGCATTGATGTCATCAAGGTATGCTTTCTTAAAATAAGGAACCCGAACCCTTTCTTATTTGATGTGTAAATTCTTGCCTGCAGTTGGATCCTCGCTATGAGCCAGCCAAGGATGTGCGCGGTCAGATCAAGTTTCTAGAAGAGCTCGACAAGGCCGAGCAGAAGCGGCACGAGGAGCTGGAGCGGGAGATGTTGCTGCGGGCGGCCAAGTCGCGGTCGCGAGTGGAAGATCCCGAACAGGCCAAGATGAAGGCGAGGGTAAGATGAGCGCAAGCGTTATTCTCTGCGAGAAATCTGTGCTCAAGTCTTTCGATTTGCTAGGCCAAAGAGATGCAACGAGCGGAAATGGAAGAGCTGCGCCAGCGAGACGCAAATCTGACGGCGTTACAGGCGATTGGACCACGAAAAAAACTGAAGCTGGACGGGGAGGCTGCCAGTGCGGGAGTGGTATGTAAATTCTAATTAATTATTTAAATCCGCTAAATAAATTAGTTATTTTAAATTAGTCTTAGTCCTAGTATAAATAGCCGACTAATAAAGTTACGTTCTCTTTCACAAAAAAGGGTTCGAGTGGCGGCGGACTGCTGAGCAGCTCGGGATCTGCGCCAACAACGTTACGGCCGCGCATCAAGCGTGTCAACCTGCGCGACATGCTCTTCTATATGGAGCAGGAGCGCGAATTCTGTCGCAGCTCCGTGCTGTTCAAGACATACCTCAAGTGATCGTCGTCCATCATTCGCAGCAGCACCGTCTTCTCCTCCGCCGCCTTCTCCTACTCCCTGGACTGTCGTGGTTTCCAGCTTTACGATTTTATCATAAATTTGCAATATACAAATTTTACATAATTTAGCGTCAAATTTAACTGCGTCGCGTCGTCCCTTCGTTGTTGTAATATTCTTTTTAGTTAGGCGACCCCCTCTCCATTTTATATATTTACCTTACTTAAATCATAACTTGTAATTTTAAGACTTAAAGCTCGTTTATTCCCCCGCCCCCAATAAATTGTCTGTAAAACTCAAACCAAACCAATCCAATCCAAAAACAAACCAAGAAAACCACGGTAAAGTAAAAGTAAAGAGTAAAAAGTAAACGAAGAAAAAGTAAAGTAAGGAGAACGCGCAGTCAGCGGGCGTTTAAATTGTAATTAAAAAGTAACATAAAGTTTGCATCAACTGCATTGACGGCCTTATCTAAACGATATAAACATAATTATTAATATATTTAATTATTTTAGCTTAGTTTGTTAAACGAAAAACCAAGCATAATTCCTAGATATAAGCGAACGGAAAGGTAGAGAGCTCGCGAAAGCCACAGAAACCGAATTGCAGAGAAAAGAAATGGTTTTTAAAACCGGAAGCAAGGATCGAAGCAAGTTTAGCAAAACAGCAAGAAAACAAACAAAACACACATCAAACAAAGGCAACAATATCCATATTTAAAACATACATTGAATTTAGTTAATAATTTCGTAACAAAAAAGCGAGATGTAATTTGTAATTGTATAAAACGGAAGCCCCAAATCGGTATGCAAAAAGAAAAAAAAAACAATTGTATATACAGACTAGGCTAAGATTTTTCAAATAGTTTAACTTAGGTAAAAAAGAAATGGGGTAATTAACGAATTCTCGATATCGAGCAGCCGAAATCAATTATGTTCATATGACCGGCGCTCTCGATCATACATCCAATATTATTCTGAAACACGGTTCACTAGGCTCTAAGTGCGTGGTGCATTAATGTTTATGTGCAAATTGACCAAACACATTGGCGTCGCTCAGTCTCTACCCGGATCCTTGAGCCCTAACCTTATTCAAAATAGACAAATTTTATACAATTTAGCCAGAAGATGTAAAATACACTCCCCAATAATATGAAAAACATGGTAAATTGACAACAATTGATGTAATTCAGAAAAACTCAATGCTAAACAAAAACAAGAACAATCCTAAACAAATTCTTTGTGTGTAAATTAAATTAAATTGTGAAAAACAAACAGAGCAGCAGGCAAATGCATCAGTAAACACAGCGCATAGTTTGATAGGCATATAACTGAATATATATATAAATATATATATTATTATTATTATTATGTTTTAAAATTAAGCAACAAAAAATAAAAGAAAAATGCAGAAAACTCAACTTCGAGCACTGTGGCAATTATTAGCGGGAAAAGTAGAGCTGTCTTCAAGTGCTTAGTGTATTTTCATTTATGTATGTAACGGTATCTCAGTTAATTAGCTAGTTAAATCATTACCAATTTTTATAGTCGAATTAAAAAATTATTAAAATTATTATTATTGCTATTTTTATATTAATTTTTATGTTAATTAATCTTACTGAAACCTTTGTGTAGTCGTGTAGTCCCTTAATGAATGCAAGAACCTAACACAAGAAATAAAATGAAACCAAATTTACTTTTGGATTCAACGCCAGAAACAACTCTTCAATTTATGATTTCGTATGTTTTTTTAAATAAGTTGTTTGTTATGTTTTCCTCTATCATTACACGCGTATGATTCCCAAGCTTAAAGTTAATAAAATTAAGTTATCAATCATTTATTATACAGTAAACAAAAAAATATAAAATTTAAAGCAATAAATTACTAGTATTTCGGGTAACTTAGTTTAATTTGATTTGATGTTCGCATATGTAGATCAACAAGTTTCCTAACTTCTCTTTTAAATTCGCCGGCAAAAACATTGAAAGGTTTCGGCAACCCTAAATAGACCGTTAAGTGTGACCTTAAACAAGGTGTATTTTTGTTCTAGCAACACACAACCACTCTGAGTGCAAATTTCGCTAAAGACAACATGAATCAATTAAAAACAACCACAAGTTAAAGTTCTTTTGGGTACTTTAAGTAATAAATTACATTTTAACTGTTCTAAGAAAGGTTGCGCGAAACTTACACGTTTCCAATAAAAGGAAATGAGTTTTACTTGGCAAAATGACAGAGTTTTTTGATGAAAACAATGCTTGCGGCCAAAATATTTTGAATATTGTCTCGGTGGGCAACTCCATCATAGCAGAGATCCTGCGCCTCAAGGACTACGTACCCAGTATCTTTAGGTTAGTAAGATACCAAAAACAAGGCCTTGAAAACAATGACTAATTACTTGTCCGCCTCAGATTGGAGACCAAGGCAGATAGGGCGAAATATGGAGAGATTCTGCTGGATTTCAGCTACTTTAAAGGGGCCGAGGGTCATGAGAAAAAGATTGAGGAGAGCCAGGTAGGATTAGTCATTCACACATTCTTCTCGATTCCTGTTAATACAATATCATTTCAGGCCTTAACCGAACTGGATGAGGAGGTGCGCAGCCAACTTCCGCTGATAACGCGCTTCTATCTGGCTTTCCAGAGCATCCATCACTATGCCACCGACCTGCAGCAGTACATCCAAGAGCTGGACAGCGGCTATTACATTCAACAGACGCTGGAGACGGTGCTTCAGGAGGACGAGGGTCGACAGCTGCTCTGCGAATCACTCTATCTCTTTGGCGTTATCCTCCTCCTACTCGACTTTCACATACCGGGCGATGTGAGGGAGCGTCTGCTCATAGCCTACTATCGACACAGTGGTGGCGATGCCACCCCCATGTCCGGCTCGGATTCCAATATTCAGGATGTGTGTCTGCTTCTCCGATCGACCGGCTACGTCCATCCATCGGAGGCGGCTAAGGTGCCAGCCAAGGCGACTGCGAGCCTGGTAGTTCCCAGATATCCGGAGGAGTACTTCTCTCGCTTTTCCTTCGATGAGAACTTCGTTGATCTGGTTGTGGCTCGCCTTCGTTGCGATGATATATACAACCAGCTATCGTTGTACCCACACCCTGCTCACCGCTCCACCGCTTTATCCACTCAAGCTGCCATGCTGTACGTGTGCCTCTACTTCTGTCCAAAGGTCCTCCATTCCCAAGGCTCCCAGATGCGCGAGATCGTGGATAAGTTCTTCTGTGACAACTGGTGCTTGTCCCTTTATATGGGCATTACTGTGAACCTGGTGGACGCCTGGTTACATTTCAAGGCAGCCCGCTCTGCCATCGAGAATGTGACAAGTTCGGTGGCGATTAAGACCCTTTGCGTGCAGCAAAGCGAGCAGCTGTTGAAGGTCCTGCAGAAGACGCAGGAGATAACGCACGAGGGAGTCCTGAACGATGGCTTCGTGACAGAGCATGCCAACAAGATCATCCTGTTGATGCGACAGTCGAATGTCTTGCTTCGCTGGTTCTGCCTCCACACTTCCAAGGAGGTGTTCATCTTCTCACACAATGCCAGCCAGCCGGAACAGGTGCAGCAGATGGTAATCCACGAGCTGAAGCTTGACCGGAATGCCCTCTACCACTTGATGCTCAACTGCAGCCAAATGGAGCTGTGTGTGCGCGAGCTGCTAACGGATATCCAAAAGACCAAGGGAGATCGCTGGACAAAGAGCCGGGATGAGGCCATGGAGAGGCTGAAGGAGCTGAGTGAGGCCTTTGCGGGCTCCAGGCCATTGACCAAGATCGAACCGAACCCCCAGCTGCAGCAGTGGTTCGGCGAGGTGGCCGATCGCCTGAAAAAACTGGAGCTGTCCAGGCCTCAAAAATCAGGCCGCCTGATCATTCAGGTGATGCAGGCCCTGGAAGAGGTCCAGGAGTTCCATAATCTCCACTCCAATATGCTGGTTAAGCAGCATGTGCAGGAGACCAGGGGCATGCTGAGTCACATGGCGCAGCTGATCAACCTGAAGGAGGACATCGAGATTCACATTCAGATGATCACCGACTTCAGCTATGCGTGGCATCTCCTGCAGAGGGATTTCAAGCCGCTCATGCAGGAACACATCAAGCGACAGCCCCAGGCCGTTATCGGAATTCGTGCGGTGTTTCTTAAGTTGGCCAGCACCCTGGAGGTGCCACTGATGCGGATCAATCAGGCCCGGAGCGAGGATCTGGCCTCAGTGTCCAACTACTACAGCACGGAGCTGGCTAACTTTTTGAGACGCATTCTGCAAATTGTTCCCGAGACCATGTTCAGCATTCTGGCGCGGATCATCCATCTGCTGACCAATGTCATCAAGGAGTTTCCCACGCGATTGGAAAAAGAGCGCCTCAAGGACTACGCCCAGTTCCAGGAGCGAGCTAAGGTGGCACAGCTCACCAACTCTATAGCCGTTTTTACCAAGGGAATTCTCATGATGAAAACCACTTTGGTGGGTGTAATCGAGTTGGATCCCCAGCAACTGTTGGAGGATGGGATACGCAAGGAGCTGGTCAATCATCTGTCCAGTGCTTACAATTTGGGCCTGATTTTTACTCCTGAGAAAGGCAAAACGCCGGTGCAGTTGCTTCAACAGAAACTGCAGGCGCTTGCGAAGACGATCGAGGGATATCGTAAGTCTTTCGAGTACATTGAGGACTATCTGAGGGTTCAGGGACTCGGCATTCTACTGGAGGAATCGCAAAGGATCATCAACTATAACGTGGAAAAGGAGTGCAACGCCTTTTTGCGCCACAAAGTCCAGGAATTCCAATCTGTGCACCAGAGTTCGATCATTCCCATTCCAAACTTCCCGCCGGTCCAGGGAGATCCCTCCTGCTCTAACAATTTTATCGGACGCCTAGCTCACGAAATCCTTCGCTGCACGGAGCCCAGGCAAACCATCTTTCTGGATCTCAAGAACATCTGGTATGAAAAGAAAGCTCCAGCACACCAGGAAGTTCTGTCTGGTTCCGGATTCTTTGGGATATTGCGCGAGGCTGTGGCTCCGGCGGGAATGGTGGGACTGGAGCGTCTCTACGCTCACATGCTAGCGGATGAGCTGAAGCGCACCTTGGAAAGGTTGCAGAAGAACCTTAACTCGGATCGCATGTGGGTGGAGGCTTTGGACAGCCTGACGCGGGAACTGGAAGCTCGGGACTTCCCCCCACCCGAGGTGGCAAAGCAGCCGCTGAAGTATTATCAGTCCTACACCCAACGATGGCTCAAGGTGTGGCCAACGATTTTGGATTGGGTGCTAGCTATCGGACAGAAGCAGCTGCTGCGTCAACAGATTGCCGGCGAGCTGAGCTTCAGCAGCAAGTGCGATGCCAAGCTGCTGGAGAACACGGCAGACACCCTGAACCGGGCCCTTATGCTAGAGCTCGCGCTCAGCAAGAGTCTGTGTGATGAACAGGGCGTGGGCATGCTGACCGAGCTCCAGGATATCCTCCTCTATACGGGCAACTATGAACCACTGGAACAGGTCTTTGTCATCACCAAAAACAGCCACAATGTTTCGCTCTTCCTGTTACTGTTCACCATTGCCCATCTGGGTCGCCTGCAGCACTCCACGAACACGGATTGCCTGCTGCCCAAGTCAGCCAAAGATGTCATAGACTGTGTGCCTTTTGTTGTGGGTCTGCTAACCATTCTGCAGCAGTTCCATAAGAATGTC
Organism: Drosophila nikananu; assembly: GCA_008042635.1. Lineage (NCBI taxonomy): Eukaryota > Metazoa > Arthropoda > Insecta > Diptera > Drosophilidae > Drosophila > Drosophila nikananu. The sequence goes on from VNJV01007064.1 coordinate 108,381, forward strand.
AAGATGCTGTATATATCCTACATGAGCCAGTATGTGGTGGCCGTTGCTGAAGCGCAGTTACTGTAAGTGCCACGAGCTACTTTGACTCCATGAGAACTATGCTCAAGCTCTGCTTTCTTTTTGCAGGGACAAGGAAATCCTCGGACCCGACGCTGTCACAGCCCTCCACTTCCTTATGGCCTTTATACGCACTGCCCGTCTGCCTCTAAGAGTGCTGGAGCAGCGCATTCCCAACATCTTACTCAGCGAATTTGAGTATCTGGCCACGACCACAAAGTAAGACTTGGGCTACACACAAACTTTAATAAATCCGCAAACATAACAAGGAAATGCCTCGCTGAGGTACAAGTACAGGAGATTGAAGTTGGAGGGGTTGTTATTAGTAATCTCAATGATCTCTATTCCGGACAGGAACTCCAGTTTAGGTCTTTACGTGATGACGGTGGGAGCATTGCGCCCGGTGAACTTGGGCAGCTGAGAGATCTCCAAAGCAATGTCAATAAGGGGCTTCAGCATCACGCTTGCCTGTCCCAAAACGTTCTCCTTCTCATATGAATCGATGTACAAGCTATGAGAAAGAGGTTATCATGTAATTCCGATTATTAGTAGAAAACCCAGGAGAACTTACCGCACGGTGGCTCCGGAGCTGCCAGTTCCACTGAGACGCATCACAATGCGACTGCCGTCTTCGAAGACAATGCGCAGGCCCTGTTTCGTGGCCACCGACTTGTCCACTGGATCCGTGTAGCTAAAGTTGTCTGCCTCCTTGACCTTGTATGTTTTTCCTCCACTGGAGTAACTCTTGCCCACGAACGCCGGTTCAGTAATGGCCTTCTCCATTGTGGTCATCATGTCATTGCAGGGATCCGAGGCGCACTCCTCGTAGTCGTAGCGGGTAAAGTAGTTGCGTCCGTACACAGACCAGTGCTGCTTTAAGATATCCTCAATGCCTTTGCCGGTGTGCTGCATCACAGAGATCCAGGCTAGCACCGCCCAGATGCCATCCTTCTCGCGAATGTGGTTAGAGCCGGTTCCGAAGCTTTCCTCGCCACACAGGCACAAACGGCCGGCGTCCATAAGGTTACCGAAATACTTCCAGCCAGTGGGTACCTCGAACACCTCCTTGCCCAATTTTCGGCCCACCAAATCAACGGCAGAGGCGGTGGGCATGCTGCGGGCGAATCCCTGAACACCATTCTTCTGGAAGTAGGGGATGGCTTCCAGGTAGTGGGCAATCACGGCCAGCGAGTCGCTGGGCGTCACAAAGAACGCCTTGCTGCCGATGATCATGTTACGATCACCATCTCCGTCGAAGGCGGCTCCGATATCATAGTCTCCCTGGGCCACAGTATCTACAAGATCCTTTGCGTAGGTCAGATTCGGGTCGGGATGCAGACCCCCAAAGTCCGGCAGAGGAGTGGTGTGCACCACCGAGGATTCAGAGGCACCCAAACGATTCAGGAAGATCTCCCTCACATACGAGCCAGTAACGCCATTCATCGCATCGATACGCATCTTCAAGGGCTTGCCAGTAGCCTTACCACTTACGAAATCCTTTAGCTTGGCAAAGTCAAAGATCTCCTCCATGTGGCGCACGTAGTTGGCAACCGAATCGATCACCTCCACGGTGAAGGGCTTGCCGGCCACATCGAAGGACGTCACGCCCACCTTGGAGATGTCGATCTGCAGGTTGCGGACCAGCTTGTACTGCTTGATCTCGGTGGTTATCTTGTAGATGTGGTTGGTGAAAGCGTCCGGGGCGGGGCCTCCATTTTCGCAGTTGAACTTGATGCCGAAATCGTTCTCGGGACCGCCGGGATTGTGGGAAGCCGTGAGAACGATGCCACCTAATAATGATGTAATAATGATGAATTCTAATATTGCAGTAACGTTTTTCCTTAATTAAGGTATTATTCGTAAAATACTTTATCTATAAATATTTTTATAACAGTTAAAGATAATGCAATGGTACTTTATGTTGTGAAATTCTGGAAATTACTTCTCGGATTATAAATTCTATAATGGCTTTTTAAATGAATAACAAATAAATAAAATAAATTGTTTCTACATAAACTTTTTAGCTTATTTGGTTTTGATATTTGTAATAACTCCAATTATGTGTTTTTTTTAACTTTTTGATTACTATATGACCCCAGGGACGACCTCTGCTAGTTAACAGAGCCGCTCTCCACCCCTTTGGTTGATTATGGAAATAGGTGATGCTTCTTATCAATTAAAATCTTTACGAGCACAGTGGAAAATCACTCACCCAAGGCCTTGTTGTGACGAATAAGGCTGGAGACCGCAGGCGTGGACAGGATGCCGTTCTGGCCCACCAGCAACTTCGAGACACCATTGGCGGCAGACAGGCGAACAATCAGCTCTGCAGCCTCCTTGCAGTAGTAGCGTCCGTCGCCACCAACAACCAGAGTGGATCCCGCCAGGGCAGCGCCATTGGCCTCCAAAATTGCCTGGACAAAGTTCTCAGTGTAGTTTGCCTGGGTGAACACTTTCACCTGCGAGATTTTAGGAAGGGATTTCACAGGATAAGATGAGATAGAATCACAGATTTCTGTGCCGTTGACGGTGGCGAACCTTTTTGCGCAATCCACTGGTGCCTGGCTTCTGACCCTCGTAGGGCGTTGTGGCGACAATTTCCACCGATAGCGACATGTCACTGGACTGGAGTTTTCCGGCTGCTGGCTGTATTCCAACTGGACGACCGACCCGCGTTTGCGTGCGATGAAAATTGAGTGTCGAGCACAGCGCAGCGTTTTCGCCTCGCACTGATAACGCGACTCTTAAACGGTTCGGCCATGCCGATCCCGATAAGCGCTATCATCGATGCGTGCCGCCAGTCATCGCCAATCTATAGTTTGGGGGTGTGTCTTTATAACGGCACAAATCTCATAAATTCGGTTATCTTACCTTGGACATTTAGAATTTTTATATTTCATCATGATTTCCCGTATTTTGGTATCTTGTTTGGTTGAACACATAGGCCGAAACGCTTTTTGTAGGGTGCAATGTCATTCAAGGGCATTCTTAGGTGCCGGCAAACAGCTGTTTTGCTGAAAAAATATGCAAATAAGAGACTGAGGCAGCATAAATATTATGTCAAGTCCCACTAAACAATAGCTACGGCTCTAAAAACAAAATAAAACTAGTTTTGTTTACATTTGTTTAGTGCCTTTTTAAACAACAAAGCGTTAAAGTTAAACGTAAACACCAGTTTGACAGCGCGATGCAATACATTCTAAATTTTAAATTTTAAATTAAAATGCATTTAATATTTCATGATTTAATTATTTTTATTATTATTTATAATAAATTATGAATTTTTTTTAAGCCATGTTCTCAACCTTTTATGATGACAGTTAATATAGCATTTGACCCACTTCTCAAACCTCCTTTTGACGCATCTCAAGTGTATCTTGACAGTTGGGATGGCAACCCTATTCGCGAAGTGGGCAGCCCTGGCACACGAAGATTTGACAGTTCCACGTCACGAAGCAACGAGAAAGCGGTCGAATTCAGTTCCAAAATACTCGCAAAAGAAACAGCCAACAATTAAGTAAGTATTAAAATTACAAAAGTTATTATCTATAGTTGTGATCTATTTGTTTTCGGAACACCGTTATGTTATAAAAATGGAATAAATCGATTGGAAAGCGGCGCCCTTTTCGGCTTCCCCCTCTTCCGCGTTCGACCCTTCCACGTCTACAAAAAAAGTGAAACGTGAACTAATCTCTGTGTGATTGTAGGATGTTCAAGCACCTGCTCCTTCTGTGCGCCCTCAGCGCCGTTTTTAGCGTCTGCCTGTCGGAGGACGAGACCCGCGCCCGCCTCCTGGTCTCCAAGCAGATCCTGAACAAGTACCTTGTGGAGAAGAGCGACCTGTTGGTGCGCTACACCATCTTCAATGTGGGCAACGGAGCCGCCACCAAGGTGCGCCTCGTAGACAACGGCTTCCATCCGGATGCCTTCGAGGTTGTGGGTGGTCAGCCCACCGCCGTGGTCGACAGGATTGCTCCCCAGAACAACTTCACCCACGTCCTGGTGGTGAGGCCCAAGGCTTTCGGCTATTTCAACTTCACCGCCGCCGAGGTGTCTTACAAAGCCGTCGAGGAGTCGGATTTGGTAAGTAGTACTCTTGAACTTGGATTCTACTCTGTCTTATAGTTTGGTGTTAAGAATTGATAAAAATTATTACTTACCGTATGCCAAATCTATCTATTTCGTTAACAGCTCCAGCTGGCGGTCAGCTCCGAGCCCGGTGAGGGTGGCATTGTCAACCTGAACGAGTACAACAAGCGCTTCTCCTCCCACTTCTTCGACTGGGTGGCCTTCGCCGTGATGACCCTGCCCTCCCTGGCCATTCCTCTGGGTCTGTGGCATCAGTCTAAGAGCAAATACGAGCGCACCGGCAAGAACAAGAAGCACTAAGCCGTGCTCAGTGCGCTGTTCGAGCCTCACCTGAAGAGATTTATGAACGAACACCCCTTCACGCAAATTCCGTATATCTTTGTTGCTTTAGTTTCCAATTGATTCCATGCGTTGTTCATCCCCACACATCTATGTAGTTTACTCCAGTCTGGAGGCGAGCGTTGAATCGTTTTAGATTTGATACGAGGACGCATCGAGTAAAGAACCAAGTCCATCAAGAGTTAAGCCTAGACTGCTTTTCTAAATAAATTAAAACAAATAATAAAGCAGGAGTGTTACTTATTTCTTATGGTTACTGGAGCTTCAGACCTTGGGGCTCAGCTAAAACAAATTATGTTGTCTACACTTTTTACTAAATTTAATAATATTTACACTTAATGCTAAGAACTTGCAACAAATTTAGGATAACAAATACTTTCGGCCAAAGATCTCCGACTTTTTCTCGAACATGGGCGACTTAATGGGCGTATTGATCCGGTAAAAGGCGTTCATGGAGTGCTTGATATACGTGTCGTACATCTCGTTGAAGAAGTTCTTGATGCCCTCGTCGTTTTTGTTGTCGTGGACGATGATGAACCGGATTTGGCTGGCGGTGATGAAGGCGGAGACGAACCACTGGTTGAATCTATCGATGGACTTCAGTTGCATGTTGGCCGTCTTCCATTTGTGCTCGTCCACCAGATCCAGGGCAGCGTGCGCAATGAACTGGCTTAGGTGTCTGTGGTCCTCCTTCTACGGGTTAGATAGAGGTTTTAGATCGTTTTCTTCGGATGTCCCAAGGTTTTCCTAGCACATACCCGCAGCTCCTTGTTCACTGTGCTGAATTCCTTCTCAAAGATGGGATTATCATTGTGTCCGACAATAACAAAGTAGTAGGTTGACATTGTCACGAATCTGGCAAGTCAACAAACTATGTCTGCTTATTTTTAAGCTATAGTTAATTAACTTATTTTATTTTTATTTATTTGTGATGGTATAACCGCACGGATACTCTCTTTTCCTTGTTGACTGGCCACACTGTTATAGTGTTGTAAGTCACCACGCAAAGAACGCTGCTCAACACTGTTCCTTCGCGCCTTTTTTTTCGACCAGCACACTTTGTTCTCTGTATTTATGCCGAAAAACATAAGAATAATGATTAAAAACGCCTGATTTGGATACCGGACAGCAGAGACCACTTGGGGATCATCCAGTACCGTAAGCTAGAGAAACGTGACCAACGCGGCGCCGCTCGTGTTACAGCGGCAATGTGTGTGCGTGTGGGAGGCTAGCGAGAGTGTAACAAAATCCAGAATCGAAACGAAAAAATCGCAGCGAAGGTAGATCTCACTCTCTATTATTGTATTATTTTGCTTTTGCCTCTTGCGTTATCCCGCCTGATCTTTGAGTTTGGCTTCAGTATAATTTCGTATTTTTCCGTACAATCCCGCCGCTTCAACACTTAGAAAAAACAAGAAACCCACAAAAGACACACCAAACACACTCACGCACACACACCCAGCAAAAACATGTACTAAACGTAGAAAGAACAAACCCAGAAGCGATCGCAGAAAATGACCGATGTAAATTGTTTTACAAGCGAGCACATTGCCACTGCCACTGCGAATAGTCCCCCAGGAACGCCCCCGAGAAATGCCGGCACGGATCCGGTAGAGCCCTCATCCCCGTTCGTGCTCCGTGCACCGCCCAGCGCCAAGTCCAAGCTGATTCTTCAGAACATGGAGGAGGTACTGCACTCGGTGAAGCAGAAGCATCGCGAGAAGCACAAGCGGAAGCGCGAGGAGAAGCGCAGAGCCGCTCTCCTTGCGGAAAGCGGAAGTCAAGAGAAGCCCCCCAAAAACCCAAAGCCAGACAAGGAGAAGCCACAGCCCCTGAGAGAGAAGTCCTCGCAGGAGAACGGTTTAAAGAACGGCAAGAGGCGCTCCAGTCCCCTCAAGTGCAGCACTCCCGTGGCCGATCACCAGAGCATCATGAAGCACTTTGCCAAGGCTGGCAAGCCCGAGAACGTAGCCTCCTCTCCAGTCCAGACTCCTAAGTCAAAGCCAACCAATGTCTTCGAGTTCATGATGAATGCCCGCAATCGCTCCATCGGCGTCAACGAAGGCGGTGTCGAATCCCCTGCCAATCAAGAGGAGGACGGAAGCGGCAGCGGTGCCACGCCGCAAACGAAGCGGAAGCAGTTGCTTCAGGAGTGGAACGAGCGCAAAGGTGGCGCCAAGCGAAGGCTCGCGGACGAAGCTCGCGGGGAATTCATTGACCTGCAAATGGAACAAAGGGCTAAGAGGTGAGTTTGTAAATGGATTTAGGGGTTAGCATAAGTCGAATGCGACACGTGTTTAGCCTTCAAGGGGATATGACCCCAGGACAGAAATTAATTTTGACGCCTTCGGCTTGCCTTTATTAATATTATGAACCTAAAAAAAATAAATAATAAATATTCTCACCTCTTAGATTGAAAAAAATGCTAACCAAGGCTGATCAGAAGGAGGTCTCTGCTCCATCATCAGCTCCTACTGAGCCTACGGTCAAACGCCCTAGGGGCAGGCCACGAAGTCGCCGTCTCAGTTCCGTAGAAGTAGCTCCGGTGGTCAGTGTAGAAGTCAAAAAGCCGGATCCAGAAACTGAGGAGTTCCTCGCCAAGCTGTCTTCGCCTACCAAAAAGCGTGACAGTCTGCTGGGATACTTTGCCAAGGTGGAATCACCCAAGGATCTGGCCGAAAAGCATCCCATTGCGATAGAAACTCCACCACTGGAAACGCCCAAACGGAGAACGCAGCGGAGGAAGAGCCAGCAGGAGACGCCTATTGTAGATGTGGAATCGACGCCATCGGGCCGACCACGCCGCTCTTGTGCGGGCAAGGCTCGCTACGATTACGATTTGGAGACGAGTCCCACCAAAACTGCTGTAAAACCGAAAGCCCAAAAGGCCGAAGAATCTGTTGAGATAATTGATCTAGACAATAGCAATCCGGCAAGCACGCCAAAGAAACTAGCTCCGCTTTTTGTACGCCAGTTGCCCAAGCCAAGCCCTGATCCCTCGGTACTTAAGGCTCGCCAGGCTTTCCTGCAGTCCGGAGTTCCAGATAAAATCCGACAGGAGCAAATCCGCCAAAAGAACCACGAGCAAATGTACGAGGAGAGCTACGAGGTGTTTCCGCGTGTGGCGCACGTCGGCTACGAGAGTTATGCATCGAACGATGAACCTCTGGTGCTCCCCTTTTCCTTGAGAGAAGAAGAAAGCTCGGGGATCACCACTACTATTACCATACCATCCACGGCCAGCAAACGTCGTACAAGGACGACTGGTTTTACCAGCTGTGTCCCAGCTGATTTTTCTTCCAGTAAGAGCTCCAGCTCCAAGCTTGAATACGCCATTTTGCCACAGCTGGATAACAAGCGTGGATTTGTAAAGCTCTGGAAGAACGACTTTGACCGCTTTCCCACCTTCAAGTGCTACAATCAGATGCGGGAGAAGTATCGTCACTTCAGCGCCATTGACAGTTCGCACGATACCCAGCAGGTGGGTGAATCCTTTGTGGTTACACGCCGCTCGCGTCGGTCGATGGAGCAGCGATCCATGGACCAGAATGATGAGGAGGCTAAGCCGCCACCTTCGGCTCCCAATGGCGAGCTGCTCTTCACGGAAAAGTACAAGCCGCTGCTCTTTGAGCAGGTTCTGGTGAACTTAACGCCCGTGCAAGAGCTCCGAGAATTCCTGGCCAGCTGGAGCGGGAACGGTGGCAGTAACCGAAACTCGCAGACCATGGATGACTCTACCTTTGACATGGGAAACGACTCGAGTTCTATGGGAGTTAATAGCAACACCATGGTGCTGGTGGGACCCTCGTCCAGTGGTAAAACCAATGCTGTCTTCGCCTTGGCGAACGATTTGAACTTTAATGTGCTGGAGATCAATGCGGGGATGAAGCGGACGGGAAAGAAGCTGATCCAGGAGCTCCAAGAAGCCACACAGTCGCATCAGATCAGAAAGGATAGCAAGGCGGCGGGCGGCGGATCCTCGCAGCAGTTGCTCCAAAAGTTGCAGAAGAGCGGTCTAAAAGCCAAAGCAAAGGCCAATGAACCTCCGTCCGACGAGCGCAAGTCCCTGATTCTCATAGAAGACGCAGACATTGTCTTCGATAACATGGATGCTGGCTTCACTGAGGCCATTTACACCTTGGCAGCCAGTTCCAAGAGACCGGTGATTGTGGTGGCCACCGATCCAAATAGCGCGCATCTGCAGCGTCTGATGCAACAGAATCAGATACATTTTCAAGCACCGAACGCCTTGAACATCTCCAGATTCCTGGCTGTGCTGTCCTTGATAGAGAACTGTCCTATTGAGCTGGACGAGTTGATATCCCTCTATCTTTACAATGCGCAAAATCTGCGGAAAACTCTGATGGAGCTGCAGTTTTATATTCAAAGTGGTGGTGATCCGACCGGCGGAAGAAAGGGAGCCATAAGATCCCCGAGCAAGAACTCACACAGCCGGCTAGCTACCGTCGATGGCAGTCGCATCCATCAGCGATTGTTTGAGTTCTACACCTGCCCGCAGAACGTCCAGCACCGGATACCCTTTCCCGTGGACTTTGGCCTGCTCCGCTTGAATCTCCCTGATCTTATATCTAATTCACCCCTCCTGAAGGAGCAACAGCCACCTGGAGGCGGTAGAAACACTGCCAAGCGGAAGTCCCGCTCACCAAAGAAGGCCTGGTTAAGCAGCGCCACTGGCCAAAAGAGCGATGCTGCTAACAACAGCACATCATCACCCCTCGCCACGTTAGCTACGTTTTATGAAAACATTTCGGTAGCTGCACTGATGGACTCGAGTAGGGATTGCAGCGATCGCTTGCAGTTGCATCTGTCGGAGGACATGGCGCACCTGCTGGTGGAGCAGGCTCTCCAAACCGGACTGGCGGCCAAGGAGTGTCCCTACAACCTTTTCGACAAGCCAGCACAAAGGTAAATAATTATTCATTTTTCTTGAGTCGGAAAGTAATATATTGATATGTAAATACTGGCCACATCAGCAACATTTCATTAACGCTTAGTCTCGAGTCAATACAATCCTCCATATACCTCATACAAATAATTATATGTGCATCATGTTTTTTTTTAATAACAGGGATACCCATTTTTTTTAAATTTTTTAGGGTATGAACGTTTATTCTTATTACAACTTAAGATATAAAAAACAAAAAATTAACGAATTTAAATTTTACTTATAACTAAAAAACTACATTTTATTTTATCTTCATAGTAAATAATTATATGTTCATTTTGGTTTCTCTCTTAATTTAAATGAATGGAATAAGTGAAAAAAAGTTTTTATAATTTATTAATAGTTAATACCTTTACCCTTATTTTCTAAAACTAAATTAAGACGTTTTGGCATTGAAATACCTAAAGATTGTAGTGTTGCTAATGTCAATATTAGCCCATTCTCGGTCTATGGCTGATTTTAGGTGACGAACTGTCTCAAACTGTCTGCCGTTTTTAAAAACGCGAGTAGAGAGGATCCCCCATAGATTCTCAATAGAATTAAGGTCGGGACTCAAAGCTGGCAATTTTAAAACAGGCATTTTTCTATCTTTAAAAAAGTTGTTGGTGGCCTGTGCCGTGTGAATTGAAGCGTTATCCTTTTAATAGCTCCAGACATCATCATCAAATTCAAT
>VNJV01007067.1:0-10879 GCA_008042635.1 Drosophila nikananu
AGCAACTATAAGAGCTAGAGTAACCAAATTCGGTATGTAGGTCGGAATGTTTTGCAAGCAGATCAAGTTTGTTTCAGATTTAAAAATTTCCCTCCCACTCCCCCGCAAATCAATAAAAACGTTTTGCAGCCGCAAATATTACCATATATCTTTCTTTTTGTGCATAGGCATGCATATGTAGAACATGTATCAATACCGAAAATCTGGTAACGATCGGATGAAAAACACAAAAGTTATTTACTTATCAGTGTGTTATCTATTTGGCAGCTAGCAACAGGTGCATCCCAAAAACAACAACAAAACTGATGAGCGCAAGAAACTAACTCCCGTGCGCAAAAAAGAGAGGAGGGGTTATCTCTGTCTCTGTCTTGCACACGCAAGTGCATGAGATGGCGGTGGTTTTGCAAAGAGCGAGTTTGTTTACATTTCTCTAATAGGCAAAAGTCGCAATAGGCAAAAGCGGCGATATATTTTGGTACATGGTTTATAACAGTCGTTCACGAACGACTGTAGCTTTCTTACTTGTTTTTTCTTTGCGTTCAATTCCAAAGTCTTCTTTTATATTTTTCGCTAAGAATGTGTAAGGAATTTATAGCTATTATGGGGTATTTTTAGATATTTATGAACTAAGGCAGCCAGGAAGGGTAATAAGTGGGTGGGAAGTCAGTGTTTAAGGGTATTTAGGTAGAATTATATTCTTATTATGATATATGTATGTATATTATTTTTACGTTTTAGACTACATCTTTTAATTTTTTTATATTAAAACTTGTTTTATTTTAACATTTAAAAACTGATTATAATTTTATTTTAATTAGAAACTATTTGAATGATTGTGTGATTTTAAGCTTTGTAAAACTATAAGTTTTCATTAAAGCATGCCTGTTGGAATACATTCACAACAATTCAACAACAGATTGAAAGTGTTGTTGTTGCACTCAACAAAAGGGCAAAGAATAAAAAGAGAATTAAGAGAAAGAAGGAAAGAAACAAAGAAATAGAGAGGCACAAAGAATTATCATAGTAATGCCTAGTTGGAATACATTTTCAACAATTCAACAACAAATTTAAAATGTTCATATAAATCCAAGAAATCAACTTCTCCACCTGTGTAACAACTTTTTTAGCTACCTATATATAATTTTATTAATAATTTAATAGAAAATTTCCATTCCATTCAATTATTTCCACTAAAGCTACTTTCCTGTCGTCCAAAGAAAGAATATAGTTAGCATTTGATGAGTTTTTAGCTTGCTAATAACAAGAAATTCCCATCACAGCGTACTTGTCACGGTCGCCAATTAACTTCACACTATTTGCCATTGAACTTGGCCCAGGTTGAGGCTAGTCTGCTATTTGAGTTCCTCAATTCCACCATTTTCCCGGCCACATTTCCACAATATTTATGTATGAGCCAAGCAGAGCGACAGAGACCGAGAGATGGAGAGGAGTATGCTTTATGAGACTGTTTCGTTTTTCGCTTAATCGCACTAGAAAATCTCTAGAAAGAAGATGGCTTAGATGGTAGAAAAAAAAAAAAAAAAAACCAGAAGAAAAAACCGCGGCGAGCGTTCAACTTGAAAATATGCCAAAAGACAATTGGTTGTTCGGTTCTTCGGTTGTTTGGCTCTTCGGAACGCTAAGGGCACGGCCCAGTCACCAGTCTCCGCAGAGCCTCTTCTCAGCGAGTCTCCCGTCTTCGGCGTTGTCTTCTTCAATGCCAAGCGAAGCGTGAACACTATTAGAGGGCATGGTCCGAGGGACGCAGGTGGGCAGGCATTTATTAATAATTACCACACAGAGATAGGAAAGAGAGTAAAAAGAGTGGTACATAGTAGGAAATTTATTTGTTATTTATCTTTTTGGCATTATGCATGAATGGCAATAAAAAATACACGAACGCGTATATAGTTTTATTCCAACAACAGCAAAAGAAAGAGTAAGCAGGAGCTTGAGTTGGAATTTGAGTATCACACAAGCCAGTTCTCAGTTCTGAGTTCTCAGTTCCGAGTTCTCGGTTCTCAGGTGTACGAGTCTTCTCTGGGAGGGAGTTCGTTCGTTCGGTCAATAGATTTAGATCATTTTGCGGGGGGGAAGCGGCACAAAGGGGGCCCTAGCACAAAGACTCATAAAAATAATGAGCTGGGCACGACGACGACGACGACGACTATGACTGTGGCGATGGCGACAATCATGATGTAGATGATGTTGGTATGGCGATAGTGCGTAACGCGAGTCTAAGGCACTTTGAGGGGAAACGAATTATTGTTTTATATATACATATAGCATTTATCAGGAAAGTAGCTCTTATATGTATTTCTTTTTATCAAATTTATCAAACGAGTTTGCTAAGCTGGAAACATATTTCTGATAATTCCAACAATGTAGATTTTTTCAACAATTCACCAACTAATTTAAAATGTTGTTGGTGAACTCAGGAAATAGAGAAAAAATTAAAAGAGAGGGAGAAAGAGAGAGGCACAAGGAAAAATCATAGTAAAGCCTTGTTGGAATAAACTTCCAACAATTCAACAACAAATTTAAAGGGCTATTGTTGAACTCAACAATAATGCTGAGAAGAGAGATCATAAATACCAAAAATAAAGAAAGGAACAGCCAAAGATCATACTAAGGCATATTTAGAATTCATTTCTTTCATTTTCTAGAATGCTGAGATCCCAACAATTAACCTCAAGAAATGCTCTCAAAAAACCGAAAATCCAGAACTTTACGTCCATGAAACCCTGGTTTCTGATAATCACACATCCAAAACCTTGCCAGATACGACCAGCCTCGAATTCTGATTTTGATTACGATTACGATTGCGATGATGATGTGCTTGTCTCGCCTCTAAACGATGCTAATCTTATTGACTTTCGTAACTGCGCCAACCACATGTCAGTCCCCTCCTCGTGGCAGAGCTTCCACTTATAAGACTTCTCCTTATCGTTGGCAAACAATGAAATAATTTCTGATTCCGAAACGTGAAGTGCTATTATTGTTTAGCCATTCCACCTTATTTACCCAACTATTTGTGTGTTCTCATTGTCGTACACCCAAAAAAGAAAAATATATATATATACAATATATATATATATATGAAGAGGAGGAGGAACCGAAAACCAAACCAAAGTCACAAATTATTCTTGGAAAATTGGCCTCATGGCTTTGGCATGCTGCGGTTTGGCTGATGAAACCCAAGCTGCAAGCTGGAACTGAACCCAGTTTTTCTTCTCGCTTCGTATCTTATCTTAAAAAAAAACTAAGAAAGAAAAACAGACCAAATAAACCCTGGAGAACGGAGAAGGCCTGATGATAAGTTCCCAAAAAACAAATGGATATCGCCGGAGATGGATATGGAAAAGAGAGAGTGAGAGGCTTATCAGGGCACCAGAACCCAGGCCCGTGTATGTGCACACCTCCCCCTTGGCTCGGGTACTTTGGGATCGCATTGTTTCGTTGCCGGGAAACTATTTTCGGTATTTGCACAAGATCAACAGGTGCCATTGCCGAGCGACAGCGTCAGCATCCCAAATAAAAATAATTGTGAAGTGAACAAAAAATGGGAGCGATGGACAGTCATGTGGCGCAATCATCTCTGCTTTTATATAGTAGACTAAGCCATCATCTGACTAGCTGGAAATATTTATTATATCATGATATCAATATGATATATAGCTTGGAAATACCTTCAAGATTTGTACATGATAACAACCTTCCAGAGGCTTAGTCACAAGTTAGTCATGCTTTAAAGAAATGATTTTTTCACCTATTAACAAATAGCATCAACAGGCGAGTCAACTGGAAGCGTTGTAGGTTATAAATAATAGATATTTATATATATTCATGACATTTAAATAAAGTTATTAAAAATATATATATCTAACATATGGTAAAATTTTCAAGTTTTCTTTAAAGTTCCCCATAAAGTTTGGTTCTAAACTCACAAAATAAGAGTTAAAAACCTTACAAATGAAATTACTTTTTGTGTAAAAACCAAAAAAGGAAAACCCATTAAATAAATATCTTTATATCACAAACTATTGACGCTTAAAAAAATATATAAAAAAATAAATAAGCAATTTTTTGTTAAGGAAATACACACCAGCAACACTTCTCCGGAGACGGCGACCAGCTCCCATGGGCCGTTGCATTTGAGAAATTTCAATAATTGCGGCTCATTAAAAGTGCTCGGATAATGGCAGTCCAAAACACACACTCTACACTCTCAACACTCAACACTCAACACACACACACTCCCCAAGTCAACGACTAACACTTCCGATTATGAAATTTCGTTCGTTTTTCGTTGACAAAATGAGGGGGAAATGGGGGAACTGGGGGAAGGCGGCACAGGTAATCACAATCACAAACATGGAAATATCTATAATGTAATTACGGCCCCAGATCGAGGTGACTGCAAAGCGATCGTAGAAAAAGCCAAGCCACCCGGCAAAAGTAACAAGTAACGAAGAAGACGCACAGGCAACGGCGACTCATTAAAACAATTTTCAAAAATAATACAAAATAATTACAATAAATTATGATTACGCTTGACAGTGACAGTGGTTACAGTGGTTTAGAGTACTACGAGGTACCGAGTAAATGTGAACACTCTGGGTGGTGGGGAGTATCAGGCAGGGGGTACTACCCATTAAGGCACAGAGAGGAGGGAAATATTAGATATTGAACAGCAAATAGTTAATACAACAGAACATGGTGTAAAGTACCGAATGGAGTACCTAAGAAGTGTCCAATACAGTACCCTTTAGAGTACAGAATAGACCGGAGACCATTGTCCCTAGACCAGACCAAAGACCCAAGACGACGATGACGACGACGACACCCAGGAATCACTCAAGTGTGGCCAAAAAGTTCGTTGTTCATTTGCGCTCGACTTCGGCTTCATTATGCTGGGCAAAACTAATAGTAAACAAGGGGTATGTTAAGCGTAAACTATATTAAATAATACTTAAAATAATACTTAAAATAATATTTAAATAAATAAATAAATAAAAAGAAAACTAGACACAACTAAAGTCTTTGCAGCAGAAATAGAATAAAGTGGCTAAATATGATATACATTTATATAAATACTAAGAAATGGATATAAAACTTAATTTTAAAGTATTACCGTCATAACCTAAATAAATAACAAAGAGTCCAAGCTTACACGTGATAAATTTTTATAAAATAAAAAAATAACAAATATTTTCATTTTTTTATAATTTTCAATTTTCGTTTTTTTTTTTAATTTTCAATTTTTTTTTTTTAGTTTTCAATTTTTCTTTTAATTTCCAAAAATGATTGAAATTAAAAAAAATAATTTTTTTTAAATGTTTCATTTTGTTTTATATTTAAAAAAAAAATAAATAAATTTTAATTTTTTAATAGATTTATAATTTTTCAACATTTGCAAAATTAAAAAAAAAATTTTCAATTTTTTTTTCTACATTTTGCAATTATTTATTAAAAAAAATAATTTTTTTGAAATGTCTAAAATTGTAAAAAATTAAAAATATTTTATAAGTTCCTATCTCTTGATATTTTCCAAATTTTATTTCGAAACTCAACAAAAAAGGCAAATGGTTAAAAAGTGCCTAAAAACTTTTTAAAATTTATTTTACAATTTGAAACTTGAAGCAAAAACCAACTAAAGGGCACTAGCTGTTCGAAGTCTTCGTTAGTTTTTGGCGGTGGAACCCCTCAGACACTGTGTCCAGTGATGGGTTACTGTCATTGCTCTCCCCGTGTGTGTGTTGTGTGTGTCTGTGATTGGGTGTATGTGTGTGTATGTGCACATCACCTCTTCGCCTTAATTCAATTCAATTTGGCCACAGAAATAATTACAAACTGTCCAGGCTAACGCGCAGCGTGTGAGCCAAGGCAAAAGAGTGGCGCCGCCCAACGCTGATGACATGTACCAAGGGCCAAGGGCCAGGGGGATAGAGAGGGAGAGGAAACCAGGTGCTCCCTGGACTCCCCAGGTGCCCCAAGAGAGCGGCGGGGGCGAGGGGAGAATTTATCAAAAGGCCATTAAAATCAAATTGAGGAGCAGACAAGCGACAAACAAGTCCAAATAAATGGAGATTGAGATGGAGATGGAGATGGAGATGCCAGAGGAGAGTGGTGTAGAGGGGGAGGGGAAATGTATCTGGAAGATGTGTCGAATGTGATGGACTGATGGGAGGATGATGGACATGTGTATTGGAACATACATCAAGACGACTCTCGATGCATTTTTCTGGCGACATAAAAATCCAACGTTGAAATCGTTAAAAATGCATCATCATCAATTTTTGATGCATATTTAATGTAACGAGAGGCTCGCGCGGAGTATCTTTGTATCTTTTCATCTGACTGGGGGTGCAGAGAGAGAAAAAATCTGCAAAATATATATATACATAATTTAAACCTAAAAATGTACAAGCTAAAGTATTTATTTGTTATTTTAAAGCAAAAGATACTGTTTCTAGCTACTTAATCAAATTTTCAGGTTTATTTTTCTGTTTAATTTTAAATTCCCCTCAAAAAAATATACATAATATATTTAAAAATATTTATTTAAAACTAAAAACTCACAGGGTAAAGTATTTATTTGTTTATTTTTTAGGCAAAAGTTACTCTCTTGTAGATACTTCTTCAAGTGTTAATGTTTATTTTTCTTTTTAATTGAAAATTTCCTTTAAAATACTATCTAAAACTAGCTCCCAGTTGCGTACAGTGTAACTTAGACTCTTGCCCTTTTAACTGCTAAGTGCGGCATAAAAATTGATTTACTCCCCAATGGTCGGGGGGCACAGTCGAAAGGCTCTATATATATATTTTCTTTTATTTTTGGGACATTTTTATATATTGCATATCGATGGCTCCGACCGGCTTTATATGGCTCAATTAGAGGTGTTAAATCGGCCTGACCGATAGCCTGCATTCCGGATATCCTAGCCCAATTATCGGCACTCCTTTGTACCTGTCTCGGAGGTTAACCTCAGATCGCTAATCGCTGGTTAAACACACACACAGGAAAATGCCCACGAAAATGAGAACGTGAAATTTCACAGGTAAATATTAGAGTATACACTAGTACTGTTCCGGGAATCCTGTTTAAAGTGAGCAAACTCTGCGGCTTCGGAGACCTCAAAAAACCTCTGAATACCTCAGAATCCTCTTCGGTATCCTTAGATCCTCGGCACTTGTTCGTTTTGTCGGTGAAAGTTCTGAGGGTAACCGCCTGCATTCTGTCTTCTTCTCAAATGAAATTCGCTCGCTCAGAAATAAAAAAAAATCTATATATAAAAATCTTGGCAACTTTCATAAATTAGTCATTGAACCCGACACAATGCCTGGCTCGAATAAAAATACAAAAATTCGCATTATAATAGGCTAAATGCGAGCATAACAAAGCATAGCAGCGAAGCTAATTTTTTATAGTGTGAATCTAGCATAAAAAAAAACTAAAAAAAAATATAGAAAAAAAAACACCACAAAAAATAGCTCTAAACTAAAACAATATTACGCATCGAGAGCCGTAAGTCTACGCTTTAATAACTTTCGAATTGTGGAACTTGGGGGATGCGCTACTGTAACTTCTGTGGGGTGTTTGGATTTGTTTAAGGTTTGAGAATATAAATAAATATAATATAATAGGGAATATATACATAAATATTATTCGAAAAGTATTCAAATAATATATAACACATTTAATATATTTAAGACAGTATAAAATAAATATAGAACTATTTATACATATATTTAAATAAATATTGTTTTAATTTGTATTATATAATATTATAAATATATTTAAGCCATTAAATAATCATTATTTAAGCTCTACCAATTTCCCAGAAATTCAGAATTAATTTATTTATTTCTTTAATACAATTTATGAATAGATAATAAAAAAAAAATATTTTTATAAATGATTATAATTTACCTATTATTTTATTTTTTATTATATACATTTTCAGCAATATATTTGTACACTGTAATAATCAGTTTAATTTATGAATAAAAATAGAGACAAATATATATTTAAATCAAGATATTTAAACAATATAATAAATAAATAAATATATATAAGAATAAATACATAAATATATATAAGAATAAAAAAATATATATAAGAATAAATAAATAACTAAATAAAAAATATAGAGAATAAGAAAAAACCAATAGTAAATATTTTAAGGAGCAATAAAAGTTACTTAAATAATCCCTTAAAAATTACCCATTATTTATTTTTCATTAAATTTCCAACTACAGGATATAAAATATATATTAAAAAAAATACCCATACTAAAATAATATACATTTTAACCAGCATTAAAAATATCTTAAGTGAAAGTCTAAAAATAATTAATAAATAAATGAAATAATTGTCCTATTCCAAATAACTAAAAAAAAAATTATATCATTTTAAAAGAATTTCCCACTAAAATCTCTTTAGATCAGATCTTAAAAAATCTTCTCATACCTTAATATCATCAAACCATCTAATTTCTAACCCCAATGTTCATTTATAATAGTATCTCCTCCCAAAATCTCCCTGCCTTTGCCGATCTTCAATGGCTTAGGAATAATTATTCCCTCCTGTCTTGTGAATTAACCTCCGAGGAACCTCTCAGCCAGAAACACACACCAAACACAAACACACACACTCACAGTTTTTCCTCCCCGATTTTCCACTAGCATTTCTCCCCGCACTGAAAACTCTTGAGATTCCCGAAATGCCCTCGACTCACCTGCCAAAGTCCGACTTGAACTGGGCCAAAATTCCAAGCCACCCACCTGGCAAATGGTCGGCGCACCGAAAAAATATTTAATTTATGCAAAACAGCGGCTATAACCTGGATATATAGTATACATATTTATATATATATGTGGGATTATGTGTGGTTCAGGTCGAGCTGCGGGCGGAGGCATTTCCATTTCCACTTCCATATCCATTTCCATTTCCATTTCCCAGGGGCCACGCTAATTAGCCAAAAACAAAAACTGCCCCCCGAAATAAAAAACCAAAAAACTATAACTAACAATGAGCATAACATTTTTTGAAAAATGTTTTCATTTCTTTCTACATTCTTTCTCTATTTTTTCGTGGCTATATTTTTTGTGTTAACTCATATTAGAGGCATTCGGCCAGAAAACGAAATTCAAAAAATGGCGCACACTCGAAAAAAAAGGCAGGTGGAAGATAAGACGGAGACGCTTGGCTGACTGACTGAATGACTGATGGAATGACTGACTGAATGACAAGCCAGCCCAGGAACCATCCAAAGAGACGCGACTGTACGAAGTCTTGGAACTTGGCTTATTTTGGGCTTCTTTTAAGCTGCTTTTTGACTGTCTTTGAACTCTTTTTTGGGCTCTTTTTTTTGGCAGTGTTGTGATCCATGACCAAGGCGCCATTTTTATGATTTGCCAAAAAAAAAATATAAAGACAACAAAATAAACACCGACTTTCTTTCTGCGTGAAAATCAAACCAGCGATCAAAGTTCGCCCTGAAAGTAATGGGCTCTGTGGGCCGTTGGAAAGTTTTTTATTTTATTTGCATTTCTTATTGTGGCCGCAATTAAAGGGTACAAAGTGTAAGCTAATTTGTTGAAATTAAAGCGTTTTTTTTTTGTTAGACAAATGCCATAATTATAAAGAAATGCTGATGAGAAGGAGGCGCTGCTCTTTCTCTAATTTCTTTAATTTTTGTATGTAAACTCTATATTTTAAAGCTAATTATAGATTTTACAAAATGATAACACCTTAAATTATATATATAATAATTATTCATATTTAAAAAATAATATTTTAGCTACAAAAGCTCTCCCGAAAGGCCATTATATTCCTAGTTTTAAGCGAGATCTTCCTTTGCCCTGGACAAACCCTGGCTTTAAATGATTTTTCCATCTTTTCCGCTCTCCTTAAACCCCATAGCTCCAGAGATGTCACTGGTTTAAAAATAGCGCCATGATCGCATATAAATTATAATTGAAATTATCCAAACAAGTGGCAAGTGGCAGGCACTGTGGCGGCGCACGGCGGCTGCTGATGACTTGATTTGAAATCTGAAGTGATATTTTAGGAATGGGAATGACTGTGCGGGGTTGTGTGTGTGTCTTATCCACCCTCGGCTGGCGGTGGGCATGTTAAATGTCATTTAATAGTTGACAGTTGCACACTGCAAATACTGCAAATACTGCAAAATAGTGCAATGAATATTGCACTTTATTTGTTTTATTTGTATTTCGCTTTTTATTTGCAGTACGCGCTATCTAGCTAGAAAATTTATGTGTAGGTGGTTTTAAATTTATGCGGTCGTCGTTGTCGTCGTTGTCGCGTTCTTCTCGGGCGGAGACGCTAAAAACAAGACGCGAAAAATTCTTTAGAATTCGGTTCGTTTTTGCTTTAATAAAACTAAATTTTATTGCTTACACTATAAATGCATTGCATTGCATTGCATAGGCTAATGCTCTCGCAGATGCAGATACACACATCAGATACATTCGTTTGGCCGCCGCCGCAGATACAGATATGAATTGAAGACATCCTGTGGGTTGGCACTGGCATCCGCTATATTTATTAGTCACACCAAATAATGCATACCTAATAATTACTTCAAATAAAGAAGAAAACAAACAATTCTGCTATATTTTTCAAGTGAGTTTTGAGCGGGGCTCTCTAGTTTATATATTTTTTTTTTGGTATTCCAATTTATCTACTTTGTTTATAACGTATTTAAAGCAGCCGCTGAGATCTCTCTTAATTTTCCAAGCACACGCCATATGAGCATTACCATCATCTCCTCTCCCCCCATAACATTTATGCACATTATTCATTATTCCAAAAGGACTTCATCAACAGGCGGGGGGGGGGGGGGGGGGGGGG
>VNJV01007069.1:0-10899 GCA_008042635.1 Drosophila nikananu
AGAATTTTGACGAGTGACCCCTTTAATTTTTTTTGTCTCAAGAATCGCGAATTTCTTCAGTGGTTTTTTGATCGTAACTTGGCTTAAACTCAACCGATTTCAGTCTGGTTTGGTTTTTTCTTCTTAGTTTTTAATGGAGAACATTTCTGCATTTAAAACCCGATTTATAATTTTTTTTTAATTTTTGACAATTTTGACGATGTGACCCCTTTAATTTTTTTTTCTCAAGAATCGCAAACTCCTTCTGTGATTTTTTGATCGTAACTTGGCTTAAACTCAACCGATTTCAGTCTGGTTTGGTTTTTTCCTCTTACTTACTGCAAGGGTATTTAAACTTCGGCATGCCGAAGTTAGCTTCCTTTCTTGTTTGATCGTAACTTGGCTTAAACTCAACCGATTTCAGTCTGGTTTGGTTTTTTCCTCTTAGTTTTTAATGGAGAACATTTCTGCATTTAAAACTAGGTTTATAATTTTTTGGGCCATTTTTGAGAATTTTGACGATGTGACCCCTTTAATTTTTTTTGTCTCAAGAATCGCGAATTTCTTCAGTGGTTTTTTGATCATAACTTGGCTAAAACTCAAGCGATTTCAGTCTGGTTTGGTTTTTTCTTCTTGGTTTTTGTAGGAGAACGTTTCTGCATTTAAAACTCGATTTCTAATTTTTGTCCAATTTTTGATAATTTTTTTGAAAAAATTGGGTAAATATTTTGCTTAAAAATCGAGAACACCTTATATCAAATCACAATTCGTAAGACCTAATATATTTAAACTACCATAGATTTCCCTAAAATGAAAAGCATTTTTCCAAACCTTTTGTTAGAATTATTGATTTATTTGGATTTAATTGTATAAATGCATTTGTAAAAGAAATTGGCGGAACTTAAGAGCTAACATACTGGTTAGGACGGAGTCTGTTTGTGTTAGCCTTAAAAAAGTTAGTCATTGAATACAGCTTATAGGTAAAAACATTCGCCCTTTGAAGATCAATGGTGATCGTGGCCACAAATGTATGCTAAATAAATGTTGTAATGATTCGAGTTGCCTTGAAGAGTTCTCACAAATAAAATCGTAGTTGCGATGGGGTAAGAGTTTCTGGCGGAATACATAGAAATAAAGGACGTTATCATGAGGTTATTTATTCAAAAGATTCACTTACCAAGTCTCCTGATAGGGCTAATCTCCAGACGATCCACGACCAAGGGCCACAGAGCATTTAACTTAAACTTACAACTAGGGTGAGTGGCTCGGGAAGAGATATCTTCCCTCGCCCCCTTGCACATGGTATTCCTTAGGTCTAATCCTAATCTAAGGCGCTAAGATGCATAAATTCCGGCCAGCGACAGAGGTCACCTTAGCTTTAGCGGCTTGATTTCGGCCAGGCCATGCTCTGGGGCCCGGGACTTGGCCGCGGCCACGCAGGTCTCCTTCAACGATTTGCCCGCCGGCCGCTTGATGCACTCATCGAAGTAGCACTTCTCCACGTTGTGCAGAAACTCCACCAGCAGCCGGTCATCGCCTCCGTTCGGTCCCACCGAGTACTCGCACTCAAAGCCGTGCTGCTTGAGGTCCCGCACGCAGCAGTCGATGAACTCGGCGTTGGCCGAGAACCAATCGTTGTGCCGCTCCAGGGGAATGCCCAGCCTGGCTCTCACCACGCCCGTCAGCCAGGTGTCGTCGATCCAGAAGATCGGTACCCGTTCCGCCTCCGCCACCAGCCGGGCCGCTGTCGGGACATTGGTCACGTACATCCAGCCCGACAGGTAGGCTGGATACAGGGCATGCGGGTATTCCTGCTTGCTCACGTACCACTTGTTGGCCTTCAGGCGAATGGGTGGCTTGGCGTCCAGCACGAAGCCGGACAGAAGCGTACTGGAGGTGGCCAGCTCAGGCTGACCCACCTCGAGGGCCTCCAGATATCGACGCAGATGGAATACGTCGTATATGATGTCGTCGTCCAGCTTAATTATGAACTTGGCATGACCCTTGCACTCCTGAGATGCCCAGCGCAGTCCCATGACGTGCTTGTAGCTCAGGTTGCGGTAATCCTCCACAAAGTTGCCCTGCACGAGATCGCCGAAGCGCTGTTGTTCGCTTGCCAGCTGCTCCTGACTGAGGAAGCGCTCACGTGGCGGCAATGCGGCCAGCAGGAACACCCGTTGCAGCCCCATCTCGGCCAGCTTGCTCTGCGGTATGGCCTGGCGGTGGGCGGAGCGCAGGGCATCGTGACCGGCATAGGATGTGACGATTAAAATGGCTTAAAACGAGCAGAGGTGATATTATAGCGAGATGGAGTTCCCTGAAAAATCACACACTTACCCAGGAGCTCCCGCTCCGCCTTGCTACACACATTGCTGGGCAGCAGGTACTGGAAGTCGGTGAGGTTCAGCAGCGGACCCGCTGGCAACGTCGCACGTCGTCCGGGCAAGGTAGAGGCGGCGGCAACGGCCTCATCCTCCGCGTCCACGGCGGGCAGGTGCAGCAGGAATTCGTCGTCGGGGGCGGGCGCTTCCCGCTGGTGGCCGGAGAAGTAGATGGAACAGAGCAGGACGAGCAGGAGCAGCGACAGGACGATCGGGAGCAGTCGGCGGCCGCGCATGCGCATCTTCTTACATTCTCTGTGGGGTGGGGTTCCCCTCCGCGCTGGTGGCTGTGTGCGTCGTGTCAGTGGGGCCTCGTCGGCATGGGTAAGTCTGTATGTTTATTTAATGTATTAATAGCGACAACATTAACAACAACAAAGACGAATTGTGTTTTTTGTATTGTTGCGATTATCTGGCAAATAGGGTTGTTGATATATACAAGAAATATCGATATAGCGATATTTCTATTCGATTTTATGTATGCCCAAATATCGAATGTGTGATAAAAATAAAAATACCGCAATATCGATATTTAGGAAAACAAAACATCGTGATATAAATATATCATCCCTAGAAAAACATCGATATGTCGATAGATTGATATATTATCAACAACCCACAACACTCGAAAAAAAAAACAAAAGAGACTAAGAGTGAACACGGAAAAATAAGAAAAAAAGTTAACTGTGGCCACCAAAGCGCAGACGACGTCGCGCCGCTGGCGTTGTTTATTTGTTGTTGGTTTTTTTACGTGAGCGCAAAGCGAGTATAAAAAGGCAGGGCGAAAAGTGTGGACGGGGGAAATGGGGGGGCGGGGCTAGCTCCATTTCGTTTTCATTTTCATTCCCGAGCCACAACGTGCACACGAAAATGTTCGCAATAAACGGGACACATCTTAAGGCACTGGTGGTGGCCAAATAGATAAAAACGAAGAAAAGAAAAGAACGAAAAATTTAATATTTCGACCAGCCACGAATCCGCTGCTGCTGCGCGCTGCCGCCAACGACCGAGGCAGAGAGGCAGCAATCTTATCGCCTATATGTTCGTGTTCCAGAGCCAATTGATGGCCGCTGTGCTTCTTCGAACTGAAAAAACGGTGAAAAACTGACTGATGGGATATTGATTCTTCTTCAGCATTCACAAATCAAAAACAAAGAAGGACCGCAAGAAAAGCACGGTGAAAACGGTGTGTAAAAACAAGTGTGTGCGTACTAGCGTGTTGGTGTGCGTGTGTGAAAAACGGTAATTGTTGTTGTGAAACACAGTGAAAAAGTTGAGGCGAAAAGATGACGGACTATGTGGAGCTGATGAACAGCATGTCCAGCACGTTCAATAGCGACTGTGCCACGAGCACGGCGGAGGGCGGCACCCTCTTGAACCTGGACCTGGCCGAGGACAAAACTCTCAAGTGGCGCAATCTGGCCAACAATCAGTTTGCCTGCAAGGACAAAAAGCATAAGGAGGAGGAGCAGCGGGATAAGGATAAGGAGCAGGAGCAGCAGGTGGAGCTGGAGCGGGTGCAGGAGAAACCCGAGGAAATCGAGGATAATATTAAAGAGCTGCTCGCCGATGTTGTGGACGCCGCTGCCGTGAAGCTGGAGGAGGAAGCAGCTGCGGCGGCAGAGGCAGCAACAGCGACGCCAGCAGCACTCCAAGGCCAGAATGCAGAGAGCGCAGAGGAGAAGGAGGCGACGTTGGCGGAGGAGCAGCAGCAAAGAGAGCGGGCCGATGGAGACAGACAGGAAGAGAGTGCAAAAGAGAGCGAGTACGAGCAGGCAACGGAGACAGAGGAGCGAGAGGGGGTGGTGCCGCAGAATAGCGCTAGCATAACCGTAAAGGTGGAAAGCGAGCAGGCAGAGAAAAGTGCAAATGCAGCGACGTCGGCAGAGGACAGCAGCGGCATCAAGACTGAGCAGCCCAAAGAGGATGCACCACTGGTAGAAAACCAAGAAGAAGAGGCAGCAAAAGCAAAAGCCAAAGCAAGCGCAGCTTCGAAATCGCCATCAAAATCAGCATCTCCACTTGTTGTCAATTCTGCCAGCGTCGACGTCGCCGTCCCGGCTGACGCAACAGATTCGAATGTGGCCACCAGCAGCAGCAGCAGCAGCAATAACAATAATAGCAGTAACATTGCCATCACCACCAGCAGCAGCGAGCCAGCAGCGACGCTTTCAGAGGCAGCAACAGCAGCTGATAAAAACGTACGTACATGTGTGCAAGTGTGTCTCGATGTGTGTGTGTGTTGAGGTTCGAAATTCCTGTGCCTCGTTTTTATTTTGTTATTGTTTTTTGGGCGCTCGCTTCCATTCAATTGTTTGATTCACTTTCACGCGCCCAAGCTATCGGAAGTCCCCCTTTTCAGTTTTTGCCTTAGTTTCTGCTTCCCCCACCCCCTTGTGGCCTGCGTTTTGAGCTAGATTCTGGATTTAACTCCCAAACAGCCAACAGATGTTTCATGTACATATTTTTTTATGGCCGTCGAGGGAAAAGCTTTAACCATTGGTCACTCAAATAAAAAACGGAAACAACTATGACGAGCTTTCAAGCTTCACACGTTTTGGTTTAAATCTTTAGAAATGTTTAACGTTAACCACTTGTCGTTCGATCATCAACTAGAGTCCGACTTTCCAAACTTACACAAATACATATATCTAATCTCTGTGGTAGTATCTCTAGCCCAGATAACACATGTTTTTAAAGCAGCTATAACGCATCAGCGGAACTTGACGGAAGTCGCTGTAAAAGTTGGCCAAAAGCATAGACCCCCCTTGAAATTTTGAAAACAAAATACTGATTTATATATGCAGAGCTTGAAAATAATAGGTTATTCAAGGCGGTATGGTAACGCTCCTTATCTGCCTACAAATACCTTGTTTGCCAACTGTGGGGGTAAAAGAACGGAGCAGATAACATAAGGAGCTGCATATTGGTTTTACTTTCAAGTAATCCTCTTTAGCTGCGTTTAATATGAGAGAATAATTCACCAGAGAGGTGTCTTGGAATATAGTATTAAAGATGTCATATTACAGATAACAGGGAGGTTTTATTTGTGGGCTTTAGGCTCAAATATCAATTGGGTTTATGTTAAATCAACCATCAAACCATCGTTTTTCATAGGAAGCTGAGCTTAAATACTGAATATAGCACACAGACTTGAAGATATAGCATTAAATATGAATTGGAGATTTGTTCCCACACAACCTTAGATAATTTTGAATATTTATGGTTCAGTATATAATAGTAGTAGTTAGTTAGTTACCTTTCATTAAACAAAATAAAAGACTTACTTTTTATAGTCGCCCTTTTTAAAGATAGCAAAAAACATAAATGTTTAGCGAATTAAAATCGATTTTTCTAAACAACATTAATAAGTTTCGATTAATTTCCAACTAAGCTTTTGTCCTCTCAGCTCTCTTATATAAATAAAAAGACATTACATTTTGCAACATTAAAGCTGAATTACAAACTAACTTAATTTTCCCGAAACATCAAATAAAATTAAACAAATATGTTAATTAAGACGTCATGTCTCTCTCTGCGAAAAAAGAGGCAGATGGATTCTTATACATACACATATTTTAATATTTAGTCAATTGCATAAATCGTAATTTAAACGAAGGGGCGGGATGAGTATATTCTTTGGGAAACATCTCCCCACTTACCATTAAAAGTTAGCACTATAATGGTAATAGATACCTTAAGGTCTGTTCGCTTTTCCCCGGACCTCTCACCAAGTGGTCTGTCATACATAACTCAGGAGAACAGTTGGCAAACAGAAGTACAGCAGTAGTTAGGCTCCTGGTAATTGCATCTAAGAGGGTAGAAGCCATCATCCATCCACCAAAAGACCGTGGACTCCTTGGGCCTACAGCTGGCCCCGAGTGTGTTTGGTAGAATCCGTTGCCCTGGCAACCGACGAAGCCAGCCCAGTCTGGCACTCGGGCATTCCTTTACGACAAACGGACGGCCGGACTGGTCTCTTCCGTTTTTTTTTTGCGACTCAAAGCCAAACCGGACGGGGGATTTTCGTGAGATCTGTGTGTGTCCCAGCATTAAATGAGTGTCTGTCTCTTGCAGGAACAAGTTTCGCCTGGCGGAACGCGTCGTTCGCGCCGCACGCCGCGACCCACAGATACTCCCACTCCCACTCCCACTCTGCGCGCCGATGAACCAGCACCCGTGGACGCCACCGAACCCCTCGAGGAGGAGATGCAAATAGACGTGAGTGTGGAGGTTCCAGGCACCGTGCCGGAGGATATCGCTGATAGCGCTGCCGTCGAGCTGGAGGTGAAGAAAGAGCCGGAGAAACCTTCACCGACCTCCCTTGAGGAAGTGCCAGCAGCACCTGCACCCAAGCGTGGACGAGGTCGTGCCAAAAAGATAAGGCCAGAGGGCGGCGACACGGATGCCGCCGTTGAAGTGCCGCAGCAGCAGCAGCAGCTCCTCGATGATTCCATGACAGCGGCAACGATGGTGGTGGAACGGAAGCCAGGACGAAAGCGTAAGCTGGCTGAGGAGCCAGTGGATCAGCCGCTAGGTCCCGACCTGGTGGTGGTCGTAAAAACCGAGCACGACGAACTGGCAGATCTGGGAAATGCGCCCAGTGGCGACGGCAAGAGGATGCGGCGAAGTGTACGCTTGGGGAATCGACATACCGCCGATGGAGCTGCGTGGGAGGAGGTGAAGTCAGAGATAACGCTCCCTCCACCGCCGCCCGAGAGAGAACTTCCGCTGACGGAGGTCACCTCGGTTCTGGTGGCTCCAGCCACGGTTCTGGACGAAAAGACGCCGCCCAAGAAACGGGGACGCAAGGCCAAGATTCAGCCAGGAGCGAAACTGGAGCCGGGAACTTCCTCCTCCTCCTTCTCCACGCTGCAAACTCTTACCAATGGGAGCAACAACAAGAGCAAGGCCGGCCCTGGAGGAGCGGAGGTTCAACTACCCAAGCGCTCGAAGCGGAGAATCAAGCCCACGCCCAAGATCCTGGAGAACGATGAGCTGCGCTGCGAGTTCGAGACGAAGCACATTGAGCGGATGACGCACTGGGAAACCGCCGCAGCGGCAGCCGCTTCAGGGGACGGTGACTTTGAGACGCCTCCAACCGGTGGCAACGGCTCCAACTCGTCAACCTCCCGCCAAAAGAGCGATAAATCGGATGGCAGCAACTTTGAGGGCCTGCCAGGACATCCGGCTGGCACGAGTGCCATCAAGAAGCGACTCTTCTCCAAGTCGCAGCGCGACATTGAAAACTATGGCGCTGCCCAGCTGGCCAAGAGCAAGGTACGGCCGTGCCCGGATGTGGAGCAGTTCCTCAGCGACATCAAGGCGTGCCGCTTCAATGCGAATCGATCGCCCGAGGAGCGGAAGCTGAACAAGAAGCAGCAGCGGAAGCTGGCCAAGCAGAAGGAGAAACACCTGAAGCATCTGGGCCTGCAGCGGAATCACAGCGAGGAGGCCTCGGACAACGATAGTTCCAATACGGACAACGAGTTCGTGCCCACCACCCGGGTGCAGGTGGGCAAGCCCAGTGTGACGCTGAGGGTGCGGAATACGGTAGCCAAGGAGGTGCCCACGACATCGTCGGCCGCTGCTGCTGCTGCTGCTCTCAAATCTCTCAAATCGCCAGCCACGAATTTGGCCGCCCAGCCGCCCAAGCTAACGCGGCGGGTGGCCGGTGTCCGGGGAGTAGCTGGAGGAGTAGCACCCGCAGCGGCTGGTGGCACGATCTCTACCCTCGATGCGGCACAGCTGCATTCGCTGAACAGCTCGATCCTGGCCGATGCCATGGACGTGGACGCTGCCACGCCCAGCACCTCGAAGCTGGCCAAGTTCCTGTGCCTGTGCCAGAAGGGTTCGCAGTACTATGCCCGAAACGCCCCCGACTCGTCCTACTGCTGTGCCATCGATCACATTGACGAGCAGAAGATCGGCTGCTGCAACGAGCTCTCCGCGGAGGTGCACAACCTCCTGCGGCCCAGCCAGCGGGTCAGCTACATGATCCTCTGCGACGAGCACAAGAAGCGGCTGCACTCGCACAACTGCTGTGCGGGATGTGGGATCTTTTGCACCCAAGTAAGGCAATTCGCTTGTGTATTTTCATATTCATATTCTCGATTAACATTTGCCTTCGTTTTCCAGGGCAAGTTTGTGCTGTGCAAGCAGCAGCACTTCTTCCACCCGGACTGCGCCCAGCGCTTCATCCTGAACACGCCGTACGACGAGGGTCGCGGCGGTGAGCAGCAGCAGGTCGGCGCCAAGTTCAGCAGTCCCATGCTGGTGCTGAAGTGCCCCCATTGCGGGGTGGACACCCCCGAACGGACCTCCACCGTGACCATGAAGTGCCAGACGCTGCCCGTCTTTCTGCCCACTCAAAAGTACAAGATGTGAGTTGATTCAAGCTCGCTAATTAAGCTCCACCTAAAACTCTTTTGCCTTCCTTTGTCCCGCAGCAAACCAGCCAAGCTGACTACCGCTTCGCACCTCACCCAGTTTGGTTCCGCCGCCAAAGGCACTCCAGGAGCCAAAGCCAAGGGCAAGGCCTCCTCCTCCTCCTCGTCCTCCTCCGCCGCCGCCTCCGTAGTAGCCACGACTGGAGCTGGCTCTGTAACGAAAGCGAATGGAACACGAGGAGGAGGCAAGGCCAGCTGCAACTCCTCCGGCCAGGCCCTCAACACGATCAACTTTGCACAGCTGATACCCGACTCCGTGATGAATGTGGTGCTCAGGGGCCATGTGGTTTCGGCCAGTGGACGCGTAACCACGGAGTTCACCTCCCGGGACATGTACTACGCCGTGCAGAACGATGATCTGGAGCGAGTCGCTGAGATTCTGGGTAAGTTATATGAAATGTAAGTTATATGTATCGAAAAATGCTTATAACTTGCTTGTTTTTGAACAGCTGCCGACTTCAATGTACTGACCCCCATTCGGGAGTACCTGAACGGCACGTGCCTGCACTTGGTGGCCCACTCGGGCACCCTCCAGATGGCCTACCTGCTGCTCTGCAAGGGAGCCAGCTCCCAAGACTTTGTCAACATTGTGGACAGCGAGCTGAGGACGGCGCTGATGTGTGCGGTGATGAACGAGAAGTGCGACATGCTGAATCTTTTCCTGCAGTGCGGCGCCGATGTGGCCATTAAGGTGGGTTCTCCAGCGGTTCCCCGTCAGGCCTTTCGCTAATAATTATTCCCCCATTTAGGGACCCGATGGCAAGACCTGCCTGCATATAGCCGCCAAGTTGGGCAACGTGGAGGCCACGCAACTAATCGTGGAGAGCTATCGGGCCTCGCGGAATATCACAAGCTTCCTGAGCTTCATCAATGCGCAGGACGAGGGCGGCTGGACGGCCATGGTGTGGGCAGCAGAGCTGGGACACACGGACATTGTTAGGTGGGTTTTGTGGCACGCAAATTGGCTTCAATTTACAGCTCTGTCGTTTTGTTTAGCTTCCTCCTCAACCAGGATGCCGATCCGAACATCTGCGACAACGACAACAACACGGTGCTCCATTGGTCGACGCTGCACAACGATGGCCTGGACACGATTACGGTGCTGCTGCAGGCGGGCGCCGATTGCAATGTCCAGAACGTGGAGGGTGACACGCCGCTGTGAGTACTCAACTAACTTCCAAGACGAACTCCTCCACTAAGAGGTTTGCCTTTCCAGCCACATTGCCTGCCGCCATGAGGTTACCCGAATGTGCATAGCCCTGATCGCCAACGGGGCCGACCTGATGATCAAGAACAAGGCCGAGCAGCTGCCCTTCGACTGCATACCCAACGAGGAGTCCGAGTGCGGCCGCACCGTGGGCTTCAACATGCAGATGCGTAGCTTTCGGCCCCTGGGCTTGCGCACCCTCGTCGTGTGTGCGGATGCCTCGAATGGGCGCGAGGCGCGTCCCATTCAGGCGGTGCGCAACGAGCTGGCCATGTCCGAGAGCGAGGATGAGGCGGACTCGCTGCTCTGGCCGGACTTCCGCTACGTGACACAGTGCATAATCCAGCAGAATTCGGTGCAGATCGATCGGCGCGTCTCGCAGATGCGCATCTGCTCGTGCCCGGACAGCTGCAGCAGCGATCGCTGCCAGTGCAACGGGGCCTCCTCGCAGAACTGGTACACCGCCGAGAGCCGGCTGACAGCGGACTTTAACTACGAGGATCCGGAAGTGATTTTGGAGTGCAACGATGTCTGCGGGTGTAACCAGGTGAGTTAGCTAGCTGCTGGGGGTGCCGAAAATCTACAGCCTAACGTTATTCTGTTTCCATTTTTAAGCTCTCCTGCAAGAACCGCGTCGTGCAGAACGGCACGCGAACTCCGCAGCAGATCGTGGAGAGCGAGGAGCAAGCCAAGGGCTGGGGCGTCAGAGCCTTGGCCAATGTGCAATGGCAATGGGCACCATGTGTGGTGCCGGTGGCGGCGGCGGAGGCGGCCTCGTCCTCCCGGCGACGACGCGGCTCCGTGGAACCGCCTACCACCTACGAGCAATGGAGCGAGAAGGACGAGGATCTATCGATGCCGGTGGTGGCGGAGGCGGCCTCGT
>VNJV01007070.1:0-42200 GCA_008042635.1 Drosophila nikananu
TTTCTGCATTCAAAACTCAATTTCTAATTTTTGGCCAATTTTTTACAATTTTGACGATGTAACCCCTTTCATTTTATTGAAAAAATGAGCCTCAAAAATCGGGAACTTTTATAGTGGTTTTTTGATCGTAACTTTGCCTAAACTCAACGGATTTCAGAGTGGTTTGGTTTTATCTTCTTAGATTTTAATGGAGAACTTTTCTGCACTTAAAACTCGATTTCTAATTTTTGTACAAAATTTGACAATTTTGACGATGTAACCCCTTTCATTTTATTGAAAAAATGAGCCTCAACAATCGATAACTTTTTCAGTGGTTTTTTGATCGTAACTTTGCCTAAACTCAACGGATTTCAGAGTGGTTTGGTTTTTTCTTCTTAGATTTTAATGGAGAACTTTTCTGCATTTAAAACTCGATTTCTAATTTTTGGCCAATTTTTTACAATTTTGACGATGTAACCCCTTTAGTTTTATTGAAAAAATGAGCCTCAAAAATCGAGAACTTTTTCATTGGTTTTTTGATCGTAACTTTGCCTAAACTCAACGGATTTCAGAGTGGTTTGGTTTTTTCTTCTTAGATTTTAATGGAGAACTTTTCTGCATTTAAAACTCGATTTCTAATTTTTGGCCAATGTTTTACCATTTTGACGATGTAACCCCTTTCATTTTATTGAAAAAATGAGCCTCAAAAATCGGGAACTTTTTCAGTGGTTTTTGATCGTAACTTTGCCTAAACTCAACGGATTTTAGTGTGGTTTGGTTTTTTCTTCTTAGATTTTAATGGAGAACATTTCTGCATTTAAAACTCGATTTCTAATTTTTGGCCAATTTATTACCATTTTGACGATGTAACCCCTTTCATTTTATTGAATAAATGAGCCTCAAAAATCGGGAACTTTTTCAGTGGTTTTTTGATCGTAAGTTTGCCTAAACTCAACGGATTTCAGAGTGGTTTGGTTTTTTCTTCTTAGATTTTAATGGAGAACTTTTCTGCATTTAAAACTTGATTTCTAATTTTTGGCCAATTTTGTACAATTTTGACGATGTAACCCCTTTCATTTTATTGAAAAAATGAACCTCAAAAATCGGGAACTTTTTCAGTGGTTTTTTATTCGTAATTTGGCTCAAACTCAACCGGTTTTAGTCTGGTTTGGTTTTTTCTTTTTTGCATATAAAACTAGATTTCTAGATTGAAACTAATCTATAATAATATAAGCATGATGTAAACTTCTCATTGGCAGACATCTTCTCTGATGTCTTTAATGAGACTATTTTGGACGACAAAATGACCGGACGGCAGTACATCGATACCATTATCGAGCAGGCGAATGGTGCTGATCCCACTGGCTCCTGGAGGGAGTTTTCGGACGAGGAGATTTTCTCTGAGGCTGATGTCAGGAACGGCACCTTTAAGCGCTTAACTTCGGGCCTGATCGATGTGAGTAACCAGGTTTAGGATATGTTCTCAGGTTTCTTACTTACTGTTTTAATTCTGTATCTGTAATAAAATTCCCAGCTCTGTAGCACCATTGCCCTGAAGAATCCCGTGCTGCTGGTGCTCCAGGCCAATGCCAAGAAGTTGCCCAACAGCACCTTCTTGTACACCTTTGACTACGAGGGCGAGCAAAATCGCTATGCGACCAGTCCGGAGGAGGCCAGCTTCATGCCCTTCGACATGGGCGCCTCGCTGACGGACGACAACCTGTACCTGTTCCCCTGGCCGCGTTTCCTGGCCCTCAATTCCAACCGCGACATTAAGATAGCCAGACGTATGGTGGCCCTGTGGACATCCTTTGCCACGACGGGCGTTCCTCGGGCACCCGGTGTGCCCGAATGGCCAACGATGAACGATGAGACGGGTCCTTACATGCGCATCGGTCGTACTGTCACCTTCAGCGACAATTACCTGGATGAGTACCGAATCGCAGTGGACGAGGCGAAGCGTGGCTACAGTCTGGTCAACGAGGACTATTACGAGCTGGAGTCTGCCCTGAAGGCGGTTGCCAAGCTGGAAAAGGATCAGGTGGCCGGTTTGGAGGAGGAGGATGACCAGGAAGACAGCGAGGAGGAGGGCGAGAGGGCGGCCAATGAGGGCCGTGGCCAGAACCTGGTCTTTATTGCCAGGAAGTCAACGCGCGTCCAGAAGCAATAAAACTAAGAAGCTTAAACTATGATCATCTCTCTGTCTAATTTAAAAACTCTCAAAACATTTCTAAAATAAATATACAAATTTAGTGGAGTGGCTTTTTACTTGAAAGGGTTTCTTTTTAATCATTATAAGTATTTCCTCTTTAATTTATTCATTTTAATAACAGTTTTACCAAGGAAAACTCCATATGCTTTTCTATAACTTCCTCAAATGCGATCATTGACCTGCTATTAAATGAAATTAAACCCTATAAAAACTAAATTCAATTCATAATTAATGTTCTTTGAAATTAACTCTAACTTATTTGACTTAAAGCTAATATGTTATGGTTTTTGTTCTTTCCAAAATCGCTTTCTTGCACGGCCTCATAAATCATTTTTCGCAGTTCAGAATCTCCATGAATAGAGGGATCAAATTTCCATTCAAATTTATTAGGGGAACATAATAGAAGTTAAATAAAGCGTGACACATCATTAGGTCTTTGGTTTAATTAATTTGCCACCTTGGCATCAGCATTTCAGCCGTATTTCAGCTGTAACCAAAGATTGATTGAATAATCCCTTCTGCGATGGATATATTTTTGCATATGGAAAACAGCGATGCTCTTTCTTTTTTCAGAAATAATAAACTGAAACGAATAAAAACAATTTTGTTTGATATTTTTAAGCTTCCTACATTTCTTCTTAATTAAGCTTTCTCACGAGATTCACTGGAATTCACTTAGAATAATTTGTAAGAATAGCGAGCTCGTTAATTCTGAATTCTACAAAAGGAAAAGTTAGCTGGCACGCTTTCTTCAAGCTTCCTTTTCTGGCGGGGTTTCCCAATTTTGACTAAACGTAAAGATAGCCAAATAAAGGAATTATCTCGTGCGATTTGCTGTAGAAGTCGTTGATCTCTTTCGGCACAGAAGTGTTGCCAATGCTTTCACCCGCCGCTCGCGATGATGGATCATCCACCTGGGAGTAGGAATACCAGTAGCGAGGAGAACATGCGGAATCAATTAGGTAAAATGTAAAATTTAAAATTTAAATCAATGCCCGCAGCTTTTGAGAGATTAATATTTTGGACCGATGCGGGCAGCACTTTCATAGTCGCCTCAGTCGTCGTCGTCGTCATCGTGAGAAAGACAAACTTAGTTAATGGCCAATGTTTGCCGGTAAATATTCGCATCAATCTGAGCGACTCTAATGACTGACTAGCACACAAATCGGACTCTTCTGCTCTTTTAGTTTTCCCTTTTACTTACAGATGATCAGCGGAGCAGTCGAGCAACCGAAATCGGAGCATCGAAATCCGTTCTTGCACTGAGAAAAAAGTAGAGATTACAAATTCCTGGAATATTTTAAAGTGAAAAAAACAACTTAAAAAGTTGAAGTGACTATTTTTATGCACTAAAAGAAGTATAATAATGTTTTCCATGGAAATCCACATTTCAAGAGTCTGGAATTTATTTTCAAAACTGATTTTTCGAATATTAGAATTTGTCCTAGTTATTAAATATAGCTGACATTAGTTGTATAAAAGATAACAATTAAATTACATACCCTTTCTTTCTCCCCGTGTCACTATTAGCATAAGTGTTTGGCTCTAGCCGCATCATTTGCAGTATATTTCGCGTTTTGTTTTAGCCCGTTTTCGTTTGCAAACTCTTCGTTTTGGCTATTTCGGTCAGCCAATGGGGTGAAACTTCGGGTCAGCTCTCGGCGGACTAATATCTATTAGCTCCGTCTGGCCACAGATCAGTTGCGTTCGGTGCGCTACAGAGAGAGTGCTGCTTCCATCCGCGATTATCCCCCAGGAGATGGAGATGCAGCTCGTGTCAATGCTAATTCTTCTGCTCCTCCGCCACGGGGCGGAGGCTCGGTTCCGGAACAGGCAGTACGATGAGGAGAAGGACACCATCGTCGAACTGCCCAATCTGGGCAGCATCCAGGGCAAGATTCTCGAGACGGCCTGGACGAAGCGCGAAGTGCTGCAGTTTGTGGATGTGCGATATGCAGAGCCTCCCACGGGACTCAATCGCTTCAAGGTACACAATTTTCCAGATATTTTTTACTAAGGATTACCACACAAATAATTTCCTGCAGGAGAATGATGCAGTAAAGGGTTGAACCAACAGTATAATAACTTGATCTTTGGTGCAAAAAATAGAGGTCAGGTCGTCGTTATGCAAAAATGCAAAATATTTGTGTTAACAAAACTGATTCGCCAAGAATTTTAAATAGAAATGTCCAACTTTATTTGGAGTCTGGTTTCTCCTACCGCAAAAAACTTTCAAAATTATGCAAATTTCCTCGAGGGCAATAAATAAGCCAACAGAGACTTAATTCTCAGTAGAAAAAAAATGCAAAGAAAATGTAGATGTTTCTCACATCTCCCCGACGGGGAATTGAACCCCGGTCTCCCGCGTGACAGGCGGGGATACTAACCACTATACTATCGAGGACTTGGTATTACCTTGCTATAATTAAGATCTTGTGCAACAACAGATTATGAGAAAAAGGAGATTATTGTTAGATTGTAGTATCAGAAATGAATAATGTGTCATAAACAGAAAGGAAACTTGAAACTATGCAATGTGCTTGGAGTTTTGTTTAGAAGAATTTATAGGATCTATTTAGAAATAATAGAGTTTCGCCATAAAAATCCACTGTTAATTAATTTGCACCGGTATGCACCTAATCCTTTCATCTATTTCATCCCAAATATTGACTCATTTTTAATTTAATTCCCTTCTTACAGCCACCGCGTCCGATCGAGCCATGGGAGGATGTGATGGACGCCACCGCGGAGAAGATCGGGTGTCCGTCGGTGGTGTCAATGGATTCGCTGCGCAAGCTGGACGATGTGCTAGACGTGGAGGATTGCTTGACGATGACCATCACCACACCAAATGTGACCGCCCGCTTGCCAGTGCTGGTTTACATCCACGGCGAATACCTTTACGAGGGCAGCAACTCGGAGGCGCCTCCGGACTATCTGCTCGAGAAGGACATCGTGCTGGTCACGCCGCAGTATCGACTCGGACCCTTTGGTTTTCTATCGACAAAAACGGATGAGATTCCCGGCAATGCCGGGTTCCTGGACATTTTTCTGGCACTGCAATTTGTTAAGCATTTTATCTCCAACTTTGGCGGGGATCCCTCGCGGGTGACGGTGGCCGGCCAGGTGGGCGGAGCAGCCATTGCACACTTGCTCACCCTCTCGCCGATGGTGCAGCGCGGTCTGTTCAGCCAGGTGATTTATCACTCGGGCTCCGCCATTATGCCCATCTTCCTGGAGGAAGATCCCCGCAAGCATGCCCATGAGATCGCCAAGAAGGCCGACTGCCAGATGGTGACCGTGCGGGATCTCAACTCCTGCCTCATGGATCTCTCGGCTCTGGAGTTGCTCACGGCCTTTATGGAGCATGCTGTAAGTTCATTTCCATATAGATCCGTACACAAAGTCTAATAATTTCTCTTTGGGCAGCTCGAGAAATCGGATCTGGGAATTGGGCATACCGGTGGCATTCAGTTCACCATCGGCGGACCCAGTGGTGTGCTGCCCAAGCATCCCTATGACCTTATGCTGGAGTCCAACTTCTCGTATCCGGCGATGGGCGGCTGCCCGAAAAACGCTGGCACTCGAGTGCTTAACGAGATTGTGGACAACGACTTTGAGGGCAAGATTCCGGATGATGAGTACAATACGTACGACTACATCGACCATGTGATCCGTCAGGTGGTGGGCACGGACAAGACCATGCTCCTCACCAGCTTTGTGACGCACGATTTCTTTAACCGTCATCTGCTGGAGAATGGTACCTTTGATACCCTGATACCCAGACTTATTGATGTAAGTGATTTTTTATTCACATGTCAATTTAAAATTTGATTTGATTTGAATATCATTTCAGGTGGCTGGCACTCTGAACCACAAACTGCCCGTTCTGCTGGCCCTGAACATGAACAACAAGCACAATCCGGACAACACCTTCCTCTACTCCTTCGAGTACGCGGGCGAGTTCAATCGCTACAAGGAGATGGACGAGGAGACCAACATGCAGAGCCCCTTCCGCGCCGGCGTCTCGTTGACCGACGAGGCGCTCTATCTTTTCCCCTACCCCGAACACGTGCAGCGCCTTAGTCCGCCGGACGTGACGATGGCCCACCGCATGGTCGAACTCTGGACGAACTTCGTCATCAGCGGGAATCCCCTTGGCTCCTATCGCTCTGGCTACTGGCCGCCCATGACCACGCTCTATGGGCCGTACATGAAGATCGACGAGACGCTGACCATCGGAGGCAACTACTTCAGCGAGTTCTCGGCCACGTTGCGGGACGAGGACGAGGGCCACAGCCTGGTCCGTGAGATCTATTATCTGCGCAGTCGGAGCCGGAAGCGGGCTCTGGCTAAGCGGCGAAAAGAGCTGGCGACCTCCTCGGCCAGCAGGATAAAGAAGCTCCAGGGACGCAAGAGTCTGGTGAAGCGGCCCAGCCGGAACAAGATACGTTTTCGGAGTAGCTCTACTTAGCAACTAGATGTAGAACTTTAGAACTAAACACACTTCAGGTTAAACAAATTAAAAGCATTGGAATATATCGAAATACAGAACTCATAATTTATAAAGAATACAAAATAAATAATACGTATTTAACATCATGAATATCAAGAAAAACAGGATTATTAACAAGTCATTTTATTGCGGAAAATATGCACAAGTCAAGAAGAAATCTTTGACAGTTAAAAATCAGTACACTTATTTCGTTGTGTTTTATTTGGTAATTAAAAGAATATTTAAAAATGACATTTTAAGACGGGTTCGCTTAACCTACTGCCTGCGTCTCTGCTGTCTGTACACGAGCTTGATGTGCTGCGGTTCGTTGTGTAGGCGTCTGAGCTGGGAATATCCCGGGTACTCCTGACGGGACTCCTCCTGCTCCTCCTCGGCCCTTTCGCGGGCCTCCTGGGCTCTGTCGCGTTCCTCCTCCTCCTTGCGCATCTTTTCCTGGGCTCGCACGTAATCCTCGTAGCTCGGATAGGAGCTGGGGTCGTTGGCCGGGTCGATCGGCTCCTGGTCGTCGCCGTCTTGCGGATTATCCTCAACTGGTTCTGCTTGCTCGTGATCTAGCTGATCCCTCCGCTCCTGTTCCCGGTTCTGTTCTTCCGCATCGTAATCTGATTGGGCTGGTTGTCCGCCTTGGTGGGCTCTTAAATATTCTTCGTAGCTGGGATAGTTCACCGGATCATCACTGCCAGGTTGGGGCTCTCGTTCTTGCTGTTCACGTTCTTGCTGCTCTCGTTCTTGCTGCTCTCGCTCCTGCTGCTCTCGTTCTTGCTGCTCTCGCTCATGCTGCTCTCGCTGTTGTTGCTCGCGGTCCTGCTCCTCGATATAGTTTCGCTCTGGTTCCGTGTCAGAAGGATTTTCTCCTGGCTGTGATCTAAGGTAATCGTCGAAGCTGGGATAGGATTGGCGACCATCGCCTCGCTCCTGCTGCTCTCGCTCCTGCTGCTCTCGCTCTTGCTGCTCTCGTTCTTGCTGCTCTCGCTCCTGCTGCTCTCGTTCTTGCTGTTCTCGCTCCTGCTGCTCTCGCTCCTGCTGCTCTTGTTCTTGCTGCTCTCGCTCCTGCTGCTCTCGTTCTTGCTCCTCGATATAGTTTCGCTCTGGTTCCGTGTCAGGAGGATTTTCTCCTTGCTGTGATCTAGGGTAATCTTCGGAGCTGGAATAGGGTTGGCGACCATAGAAGGGATTTTCGTACGCCTGCTGTTCTCGCTCTCGTTCCTGTTGCAATCGCTCTTCTTCTAGTCGCTCCTCTTGTTCCCGCCTCTGCTGCTCACGTCTCTCCATCTCGCTTTCTGCGGGATAAGGTTGCTGTTCGTTATTTGGATTTTCATCGAAACCTGATTGATCTCTCTCTCGCTCTTGCTGCTCACGGTCCTGCCGGTTTCGCTCTAGCTGTTCCCGCACTTGCTGTTCCCTATATTGCTTCTCACGCTCTTGCTGCTCACGTTCTTGCCGCTCACGCTCCTGTTGCTCTCGCTGTTGTCGTTCTCGCTCTTGCTGTTCTGCCCATTCTCGCTGCTGTTGCTCTCGCTGCTCTTGTTCTCGGCGGCGTTGCTCTTCCTGCTCTCTCTCTCGTTGCTGTTGCTCTTGATCTCGACGCTGTTGCTCGAGATCATCCTGTAACGGATTACGCCACTCTTCCACAATGCCACGATTCTGGTTATTCCGCTGTTGCTGCTCTCGCCAGCGCTGCTCTCGTTCCCGCTGTGCCCGCAACTGCTGGTCTCGTATGAACTGGGCCTGCCGCTCTTCCTGAGCCCTCACGTAGTCGGGATTCGCCGGACGCCAAGTCGGTTGCGGTTGTCTGCTCTGCCAGTTGGCATAGGGATTGTAGGCGTACGGACGTCTGGTAGTTGTGGTCGTCGTCGTGATGGTATTGGTGGGATACATGGGAAGGGTTGGGTGGGTCGGATAGGTGGGGTAAGTGGGATACATGGGAAGGGTTGGGTGGGTCGGATAGGTGGGGTAAGTGGGATAGGTGGGATAGGTTGGGTGGGTGGGATAGGTGGGGTAGGTAGGGTGGGTGGGATAGGTGTAGGGCCTAGTCGGTGTTGTATTCCTGCTGGTGGTGGCATTGAAGTACTGGCCGTAGAGATTTGGCAATTTGATGCCCTCCGCGAAGTGCGGATCCAGCTCGAGCATATTCTGGGCGGCGTTGGAGAAGCGCAGGAAGGGTCCATACTCGGAAGTGGCCCGTGGCCACACTCCAGGGTTAGGATTGGGCACCCCAGAAGCCACAAAGTTTACCCACATGGTTACCAGGGCACGGGACACTTCCCTGTCCTCGGGATTAAGGTCACTGGCCTCCTCTGGGTAGGGGAACAGGTAGACGCTGTCATCGCTCAGCGAGGCATCCAAACCGAAGGGCAGGGTGTTATTCAGGTGAGCGAAGCGATGGTGCTCACCGCGGTAGTCGAAGGTGTACAAGTAAACGGGTGTTGAGCGGTACGACTGGCGGATGGAGATAATGACGGGTGCGCGGTACAGGATAGCGTTGCTCAGCTCCAGCAGGCCCTGTGTCACGGAGCGGGCACTGGCCGAGTACTCTTGGTCCGGGGTGAAGATCTCACGCAGAGCCCACTGCTTCCAGACGCGGTGTTCGCTGGGAGGAGCCGTGTGCCGCAGCACCACGTCGATGTAGTCGCTCACATTGCGCGACTGCAGGGCGGTGATCTGGTCGTAGAAGCCTACGGGTAAAGTTTATAAAATATATGTAGTTGTTTATTTAAGAAAGACAAGTACATTAAAGTACATTAAATGTATGTACCAAAAAGCAAACCTACATATTTCTTCTTATCGCCGGACATTGACATTCGACTTGTCCATTTTTGTGTATTAAATTCGTTTAATTAAAACGCAAACATTTCCTGCCTGCCGACGTAAATAGCATAAAAACCCAAGAACCTTGACATTAATTGAAATCAGACCAAGCAATCTCATCAACATGATGATTTTGCTGTCTAGTGAGTCGGACTAAACGAATGGCTGAATGGCTGCTTATCAGATTGACCCCCGGGAACCGCTGAAGCTTCTTATCGCAGACAGCCGAACCTCATCCAATAAACTCTGCCTTGAAAAACATGTTGAAAACTAGCAAAAATTAGGTTTTTTAAGGAGAATAAGAAGTATAAGAAATTCTGTAAGATTAAAAACCTTTACTCCTACACAGAAATCTTTTCATCTAAACCTTTCATTAGAATATTTAGTACATAGTTGTTCCTATGTTGAATTGTTGTACTCACGCGACAGGATGAAGGCGCTGGCATCTTTGGCGGCTCCGACAATGGTGGGCACGCTGCTGCTGGCGTTGGCGGCCAGGGCGACCGGGGATCGGGGCAGGTATCCAAGGCGGTCGCCCACGACGAGCTTAAATCCACCCAGGGAGCTGAGACCGAGCGGCTCGTTCTGCTCGAAGAGCTTCTCGAAGGCGGAGACCAGCTGCGAGGTGGGCAGTGCTGCCAAGCAGTCGTACAGCGGGGCAAGGCTACCGCCGGCGGCGCCATGGGACAACGGACAACGGGCGAGGCGGGCAAAGGTGTCCAGGGTCTCCAGCGGGCGCTCATCGATGAGGTAGGGATTGAGGGCGGTGCCCGACTGCAGGATCAGTTGCTGGAAGAGGCCCGCGGCCCGGCCGCTGAGGCTGAGGGCGTGGACCAATGTGGCGCCGCCCGCCTGTCCTGCCAGCGTAACCTGGCCGGGATTGCCGCCAAAGTGAACCAGATGGCGTTGCAGCCACTCGAGGGCCAGCTGAAGATCGGAGAGCGCCACGTTGCCGGGCAGCTCGTCGCTCAGGGCGCTCAGGAAGCCGAAGGGCGCCAGTCGATAGTTGATCGAGACCAGGATCACGTCCTTCTCCAGGATATACTCCGGCTGGGCCTCCTCAGCGCCGCCGTCGAACAGCATCTCGCCGTGCACGAACACCAGCACCGGCAAGTCCTTAGCGTCCTCGGGTGCGTAGATGTCCAGGGTCAGGCAGTCGTCGACGTTCTCGCCGCGAGCCTCGGACTCCCTAAGGCGCTTCAACTCCGGAAACTGGGCACAATTTGGCTTCGGCAAGGTGGCATCAATCGATCCCTGGGGGTTGACAGGCTGTGCCGTCTGGAAGCGAGCCAGACCGCTGCCCACTTTACCGTACCGCACGCC
Source organism: Drosophila nikananu (assembly GCA_008042635.1). NCBI lineage: Eukaryota > Metazoa > Arthropoda > Insecta > Diptera > Drosophilidae > Drosophila > Drosophila nikananu. The sequence goes on from VNJV01007070.1 coordinate 10,839, forward strand.
CAAGAAGGCATTTACCGGACGTCCGGCGATGTTCTTATAGTTGCGCACTCCCAAGATGTCTCCGATACCGGGAATAATCACCTGGGCTCCGAGGGGCTCTGGGATTGGAGCATTTTTGTCCACCTTATAGGACCAATCGAGATCCCCTGTCAGATCGTTATAGTCCTCGACGGAACCCAGGCCGAGACTACCCAAGGTTGGGGCCGCACAGAGAGCGGTTAGCACTACTAAGAGCAGCGGCTGCATGTTGCTCACTGCGTCGCGTTCGAAAGGGAACTGATTTCGGAATCGGATCCAACGACCTGAAAAGCTCTCAGCTTTATCTCTAGGCGGAGCAGCAGCAGTTGGCAGCATCAGCAGCATCAGAAGCAGCAGCTGAAGCCTTGGTGCGAGCTCAACGCGAGGTTGGCTTGAGGCGACTTGGGAATTAAGGAGTAATCAGAAAGATCCTCAAGAGCGAGGGTAAGCAATGGATTTTCACCAAATGTCTCATATTAGGTCCTGGAAATCCAGGACAAACCCCAGTAAATTCTGCTGCAGACATGTCTTGGAAATCGCTTAATAAATAAAATTATATTCATTTTTGAATTTAATTTGGGATCTTAAAGGAAGCACATCGATGGAATCTTCAAGTCTACCCTCGATGTCAGCGTCCAAGTCCCAGTTGGTGGTGTCATCACCGCCTTTAATCTGCTATTTGTGCTCCCAGCTCTATTACTTGGCTAGCTGCTTCGCTGGTCCTTATCTCTTCCGGGCCTTATCTGCTGGCCCAGCTTGGCTTCTCCGGCTGACTTGGGTTGGGTTTCGACATGGAGCTATGCCATGCTAAATTAGGAACACAGTTTACATAGTCAGACCTCTCAGAGTTCTTATGCAACAGTTTGTGAAAATGGCAATGTTACCTTTCTAAATATTTAAGAGAATTCAAGAAATGATTATCGGTTCAGAACATAAATGTTATATGTTCAAAAAAACATATAGTATAGGCTTCCAGCGATAGGCCAGGTCCAGGGCCTTGCCCTTTGCAGACTTGAGTAAAACGCAATGAACAAATTCATAATATAATAATCTCTATATTTTCATTTTTATTAATCATTTTCGATTCCATTCCCTCCCTTTCTCTGTTCTTGTTAAAGTTTCATTTTCAATTTCTGGTTTTGTATCGGCTTGTTCAGTATGTATCTATAATAATGTGTTATAATTAAGAATCGTCATTTCATCTAAATATTTCTGTTATAATAATACAATATAATAATAATTAATAATATGCGGTTCTTTGTTTGTTTTTTTTTATTATTTTGTTATTTTTTATTTGTTGTTATCGATTTCGATTTCTCTGTATGTGAAACGTGAGTGTGTCTGTGTGTGGTATTGGCTTGCTCCTGAATGCATATTCTGCGGATCGATCCGTTTGGGAGTTAATTGCGGCTTGTCTTGGACCGAATCGGATCTGGGGCCATTCGATCCGCCTTGAGTTTGATTATTAATTCGTATCTGAGGCCGACTATCTCCTCTATGTGACGCGCGGCTGGCGTACAGTACGTTCGAGTGTGGAAATCAGAGTTCTAGGAAAGCTAAAAGCAAGTGGTATGCATATATACTTGTGTCTATATACGTATATATGTATGTTTATATATTCATCTCTAGGTATTTTAATCTCGATTATGCTGTGGCGCTGTGGCAGTGGGCCCAAAGAAAGGAAGCCTCTTAATTCAAATCCAAAAATTCGAAACCAAAAACGAAAAGAGTGTCTCATTACGTATGTTTGTATTTTATGTATTTAGCAGCTCCTCAAGGAATGCCAGAGAAGAAATGCAAAAGTCCTTGTTCCTTCTTCTACCTATGTATTTATGTAGATGCATAATTGAACATGGCTACGTGGCACTGATTGAGCCATTTGATTGATTGATTGATACCGGGGGCTTTAGGCTTAGGAACTTCACAACTAATTAAAGACTCGTCGAAATGATAGGCGAAGGAAACGAACTCCTAGCTCCCGGTTGGCGTTCTCTAGTCAAAAATCCTTTACCAAAAATGCACATTAATTATGTTCCTTCACTGAATCAAAGTTCTTTACTGATTTCTGATTTCAGTTTATCTTTCGATTTTTTTTAATCTTTGTTTTGTTTGCCTTTTTGTCTTTTTTGGTTTTTTCTTGTATATTTTGTAGCTCAGTCTTTTTACTAACAATTTGTTGTTGTTTTTGTTGTTGTTGTTGTTTAATTAGCTTCTTGATGCTGTAGATCTTATTCATTATTTCGCAGTGCTGATCTCGCCGCTTGAATACTTAAGTTTGTGTGTTATCTTTCGAACGAAATCCTACAAATTCAACGAATTCCTTGGAGAGAGGGTGTATTGCGTTTCTGTTTTTTTGTTTGTTTTCAGTGTAGGTGTGTGTTTGAGTGGGGGGTTTGGAAAGGGGGAGGAGGAAATTCAATTCATATAGTTTATAGTTCGCATCGATTAAAGTGACTAGCTGTTAGCTCTATAGTTGCTTGGAAGTACCGTTTTTTGTTTTGTTTTGTTTCTTGTGTCTAACTTTCGTAACTTATTTGGTTAAATATTTGTTATTCGCTCTCTCTTGAGGGGCTCTCAATTACATTTTGTGTTACTCATTACGTTCTTGCGCTACATTTGTCAACAATTTAAATTTATCCTTACGTATTTGTAACCGCTAAAGAATGGATAACATACTCGTGTCATATGGCTCCTATATGCTTTGATAACTCCTAATCGATAGTCGATAATCGATAATCGATAAGCATCTTCTGGATTGTTTGGATTCTGTGTGGGGCAGTGGAACGTGTGGAACCAAGCGGTGAATGGCAATCGTTTTCAGTTTATGGATCATTTATTTATTTTCGCTTTAATGAAGGAATATTTTATTTGGTTTGGTGAAGTATTTACAGAGTCTCGCGTAATAATAATGCATACGTTAGGCTGCTTGTTGTTGCGTTATAAAATCTTAACATAATTATATAAATTGAATTCGTGAACTCGCCTAACTCTGCCGCGGGAAAGTAAAATGCATCGATTACGTTCGTAATTATACTATTTGCATAGAGAGAGAGAGATGGAGAGCAGTCTACTTGGAAATTATAGAACCAAACGGAACCGGAAATCGTACATAGTTACGCTACGCTACGTTGCGTTGCGTTACGTTACGTTACGCTTAGCCTACATCCGCTCAGTGATCTGATTTCAGTTTTATCTGTAATAGTTCGCTCGTTTTCCCAAAAACAATAATAATAATAATACAGTTAATAAGAGTCAAGTTAATCGTAAATGCCTTAGTCTAGTTAGTAGGTATTTTTATAATGTAATGCCTGCTCGTAATAATATCTATCCTTTAATCGTTCATATATTTTTGTTTTGTTTTGTTTTTTTTTTCGGTTTCATATATATTTTTATTTATTTTATTTTATGTAAGAAGCACTTGAATATATACCGTTCTTAATGGAAAAAATGAAAACTTGAGTGTGTGTCATGTCAAGGGTTCATTTCCTTCGTTTCTAATGGTTTTTTTTTTTGTTTTATATTTTCGTTTCCTCATTTCGGTTTTCTGCTCTAATTCCTTAAATGTTGCTTGCTCTTTTTATATTTTAATAAGTTGCTAATTAGCAAATATGAATGCGCCGGCTACAATCTGTAGGTAATAATTGTTCTTTTTTTTTTTTTTCTTATTCGGAGAAAGTTAAAAATCGTTTTCCTTTAGCTTAAAATTATCTTTAAAGTATGTTCAATCTCGACCCCAGTTGCTGCTCTTCTTAAAAAGCTGCAGAATTGGTTTTCTTGTTCACCAAAAGTGTAACTTTTCGGGAAAGTGTTTTAGAAATTTATAGATTTTTTTGTTTGCTTTTTTGACTCTGCCATTTCTTTGTTGAGAGTTTTTAATAAAATACTTTGCTTAATTCTTTTGTTTTATTCATGATTTTTTTTTGTGTGTTTCTCCTTTTTGTTTTTCATTCAATTTAAAAGCATTTCTAGAGAATCTCTCGTCTAAAGTACCTAATAAGTGTTAGGGGGGTCATCTATATATTTATGTATAAGTATATATATATTCGTGGATTCTCTGCTGGTTGCTGCTGGTTTATGTCTGCAGGCCCTATTCCAGTGTAAAACCGTTCAATTGTAGCCTGGGCCTCGTATTACAATTACAATGCTTGACTTTTGTATATATTAAGTAATCGGTAATCGGCATTCAGTTTGCTTGTTGCTGTTGCTGTTGCTGTTTGTATATATATATGTAAATGGTAAAGTGTATAAAAGTTAATGATCTGATTCAGTAATACTTGTATGAAATTGTATGATTAGTGGATGTAGAGCTAGAATTAGTTCAAACTTCTATGTTGTATCCATCTGCAGCTACTCTAAGTGTCTGACTCTTACTTTGTTATTCTTGTTGCTTACGAGTTATATGTTTACGTGTTTGTATTGCTTTCAAAGTACCTAAAACACTTCTTAACGAATACCAAAAAACGAGGGATTTAACAACTAAATAAACCAAAACGAAAATTATCTAGACACAGGACTTTAAATGCTTCAAGGCAGTACGCTTTCATTATTCATTTAAATTAAATGAGATACAAATATATTGTTTATATACAAATAAAACTAATCAAAACACAGTACAAATAATCAATAAATATTTTTATCTTTGGCTGTCTAAATTATACAGAAATCTGGCTTTCCTTATGATGGCTTTCTCCGTTCTCCCATTCTGCGGTTGGTTTTTTCGATTGTATACATTTTGTAAAAAAGTAAAATTGCATATAAAAGCATTAAATTGCAGCTGCATTAAGTATGTATATATACGTATGCAAGTGTCTCAGTGTCCTTGTATTTATTTTCTATTTTTTTAAACGCTACTGTTTGTTGTTATGCCTTTACTGTTTACACATTTGCTTTGATTTAGATATTTCTACGCTTTCTTGAATCGTCTTGCAACGCAATTTCCAAGACTGATCAGACGATGACTGAATGGTTCTCATACAAAATATTGAATATCAGTTAGCTTAGTCTACTCTCTAACATACTCTATTACGAGAACAACATTAGCAATGCCCCTAGTGAAAATATTTTCAAAAGTTCCCCTCTGACCTGATGATCTATCATACAAAATCTATGTGGCTAGGCTAATGTTTAGTTGTAATGCTTTCACTAAATTTTGATCGATCACGTCACATAAAATTTGTGTGTCCCTCCTAATATTGTATATATGTATATATATATATTCGTATATATACATGGATATTAAGGGATTATCCCGAACCCAAATGCAAACAATAAGAACTAACTAAAAAATGGGAGTGGGCCCAACTGTGTTGGAGTTGGGCTCCGCACACCCGGTTATGGCACATATCGCACATACTGATTTCTGTACAGATCGGTTGAATATAATGCGTATATAGTCCTGTACATAATTTACACTTTCCTACTTGAGACCGAAGCGAAGATTCATGGAGAGTAAGAGTAGAGTAGCAGGGGGGCTCAGCAAACGAAAATTGACAACGGAAAACCCTACTTAGTTACTTAGTTACTCTGACGGCTTACCACTAATTTGTTTGCCCTCCTCGTACACTATTTTGGTAGTTAATTTCTTTCGTTTTGTCTGGTGTAAATCAGTAATAAGCGTTTCGTTTTTGTTTTCTCTTTCTTGCCATGTAAATTTCTTCTATTTTCCTTCTCTCTCAGGGTTAAATGCAAAAAATCTTGTATATCGCGTACACTCTACTCGAATAAGGTTTGCTTAGCCTACGTCCTGCTGCTGCTATGTTTAATATTTACAAGTGTTGACTCTGCTCAAATTGGTAATTAACAATATCATTAGCAGCTCTAATTTAGCGTAGCCTTTGTTACTTTTTAACCGTGTCTATATATATATATATATATAATCATTTTTGTATATAAAGAGTCATGTAGACGTACGTTATTTGCAATGCTTTTGTATACTTAGCAGATCTGGGTATATGTATAAAGGCTATATAATTATAAAGTTCGTGTATAACTTCTCTCTGGCTTTCTGGTTTTGTTTTGTGTAAGTAAATCCCCATGCAGTTCCCTTTAGCAAGCTTCTGTTTGATTGCAACTTTTTTGTTAAATGAAGGGATCGAGGATGCTGGAGGATAAGGGGTATTATAATCAGCCCCAGTCCTAAGTCACAGTGTAAATTGCAGGCGCCCTTGCCGATAGAGTGTACTATTCAAGGTGGTATTAAATATATTTAAAGATACACAAGAGTTGTGTATGAACAATTTAAAATTGAGTATAATTTTCATACTACTTGTACAAATTTAAAGGGAATATAACTTGCCACTTTGACTTCTTTAAATGTTATTCTTCTTTATGAACTTTAAATTTTTGATAAGTAATTTAATTAAAGTTAATACCACCTCAAAACAAAGCAGCTTCAATCTACTTATATAAGCACTAGAGCTAGGAATCAAAATCATTCTTAATCCCCAACTTTTAAATCGAAATGGAAGTTAATACCTTTCTAAGGGTTTAACTTTCGATTAAAAGTGCTTATATCTACGATTTGCCTGCTAGTACATCTCGTTCTCGTCCCAATCGACTGACTGCAGCACCAGCTTGTCCAGTTCCTTGGAGTCACCAGAGCTACTGTTCCTCCTTCGCCGCCGCCACTTCCTATTGAGCTGCGTGGCCATTTGCGGGGCGGCAAACATGGCGGCCGCCGCTGCACTTAGCTTTGTGGGCGTTATGGCAGTGCTGGAGGTTGTGGGCGTGGCACCACCACCGCCGGCAGGACTCATGCTGAACAGCTCTCGATTGCCGAAGCGAAAGCGACGGGGCGGCGGCACTGGAGGCGTGGCAAGCAGATGGGGTGTGTCGTAGGGCGGCGGCGGTGTGATCATGGCCAGCGATGAGGTGTCCTCCAGGTCCTCATCGAAGTCCGAGTGAGCGTGGCGTTCGTATAGCTCGTAGGAGGGCGTCTCCTCCAGCGGCGACTGCGGCTGAACGGGCGTCACCGGCATGGACTTGGCCTTGGCATATGTCCTGCCGCCCATCGAACTCTGGGCGAGATGCTGGTGGTGCTGGGACTGCTGCTGCTGCTGATGCTGCTGCTGTTGCTGTTGCTGGACTGGAAGCGGAATCGGGAGCGGTAGTGGGTGCGTGGGCTGGGCCTGGATGAGTGGCATCGATTTGGTGTTGCATATCAATCAATCACGGTAGATGTAGCTGCAGTTCTTGGGGCTCTCCTGCGGACTGGGGCTGCTGGATGGCGGGGCCGGACTGCTGCTGCTGTTGGACATTACGGGTGAGGAGCCGGAGCTGGAGTGCGACGGCTGGGGCTGCTGCTGCTGTTGCTGCTGCGCCTGCTGCTGCTGCTGCTGCTGGGGGCTATTGGAGCGGTGTTGAGTTACTGGAAGAGCACAAAGACAGGCGGATTAGCGGGGTTCAATGACCAGGGTTTAATGGGCATGGTCATGGGCATGGGTGCTTGGGTGCATGTTGCATCGGGTCTGAGGAGGTAACACACACACTGAGAGGCTAGAGGATGCATATGCACAACACCGAGGAGTCTGCCGCAACATGCACATAAACACTCACACAGCAACTACTTAATATCAACTTAATATATCAAGGTTTATGGTTAAAAATATGAAATAAAACAAGAATAGGAATAGTTGTGGGTGAAGTTTATAGGTTTAAGAATGCAATTTTGAAGGGATACCCCACCACTGGGGGCTGTCCAACCCATCATTGTTCGGGTCTCGACACCACAGAGATCGATCAGAGTGAGAAAGAGGAGCGGGAGTAGAGAAGGATCTGGAGGTAGAGCCGCCGACAGAGCTTGTGGGTTGTTGTGGGTGTCTGTGTGTTCTGTGTCCTGCGGGTCGCTCTCTCTGGTTGCCCAGTTTATGCGGCATATATGTAACTCTATAACTTAACACAAGGATTACTTTGCACTTACCAATGCCATGACGGGGCGGCTGTCTTCTTGCGCGACCAAGACTTCTGTTACGTGTGTTTGTGTTGTTTACAGCCTATATATAGGGGGTTGGAGTGTTTATCAATTTCTCAGCTTTTACATACTATATATTCAAGATTCAAGTTTCAAGTTTCGTAAGAGTTATGTAAAAATGTTGAGGAAACCAACCAAACAACACAAGATGAAAGGATAACGCTAATTTGCTTCAATGTTACACGTTCGCAGTCAATCTTTGCTCTCAAGCCAAGGCCAATTTTTGTGGGTGTGTTTCTGTGTGTGTTTTTCTGCGGTTCTAGCAACCCAAATAATAAATTTGTTAAATTAAAATTCATCTAAGATTTGTAGTTATTTTTAATTTTTAGGTTTTAGTTTACTTTCTCAGCTGGCAATACACAGTTTCCTCCAATTCGGTTTCATTGTAAATTTCGGCAGGCAAAACGGAAAATGTCAAGAGTGTGCTTAGCATATTCCAGTAAATAAATAAAAAGCTTAACAAGTACAGGGTATTTAAGTGAGGGTAATAGTTTAGTTATTGCAGGTTACTTATAGTAATGTGTAACGTGTCATATTTGTATTCTAAAACACACACACACATCCTGAAAGGACTTGATTAATTTGGGGAATTTGGCGCCCATGCAGGATCAAGGATCAAGTGTGTGAATCGCGGAATCTGGCATCGAAAAGCACGGAACTCGGGTCTGGGATCGGGGAATGAAAGAGGCTGAAGGACGCGGGATGGCTGACTGGGCTGGACTGACCGATTGACCGATTGTTGTATCGATAAATTATCTTTTGGCATTCGATTATGTGTCATGTGTCAAACCAAAAGCAAATGTGAGTGAAGAGAGAAAGATAGCCATAGAGAAAGAGAGAGAAAAAGGAACAAAGCTTCTGCAACAACAGTGCCTAAAAAGGATCTATCGATAAATTGAAAACTAAACTTTGCAACGGTGCTCCAAGAATTTCCAAAAAAACTTAACAAAAGGGGAAAATCGTGAAGATTTCCCTTGAAAATTACTTTTTGCCTAGAGAATTTCGGTTGAGCTCGTTGCGAAGAGAGCTTCCATATTGCAGCTTTTGAGCAAAATTCCAAATGTTCCAGATTAATATTTTATTCAGCAACAAAAAGCCCCACGAAAAAACACAAAAGCGAACCATAAACAAAAGAGGGATAGTCAATAAATAAGAGATAAATAAAAATTAAAATTAAACTCAAGTCAGCTTTAGTTATAAATAAGTATTTACCATATTTTGGGTAATTAGTCCCTGACTGGTTTCAGCCGCCCCACTCCCGTCTCAAAGGTAAACCTAATGAAAAATGGGGAAGAAGAAGAGAGAAAAGATAGAGATAGATTTTTTGTTTTTCTTTTTCTTTTTTTCGTATTTTTGTTTCGGTATTTGTTTGTCTTTGTTTCGAGTTTGTAAAGAGGCTGTTAGTATCGTTTGGGAAAGTGTCTCTCTGGACTGAAGAAGTAGATGCGAAATGAACTATACAAAATGCTTAAACAGAGATGGAAATGGTCCAAGGACCCGACTCGATTCGAACGATTGGTGTATTTCCAGCTTGAACGCAGAACCCAAATGCCAAAGAATAGTAAAGGCGAAATATGGAGGATATGGAGATGAAGATGGGGGTACCTTAACATGCGCCCAAATGGAGATGAGGTCGATGAATATGATGGGTTAGAGAAAGCAGAAAATCAAGAGATTCAACTATATATGGTACATTTTGAGGTATAACAGGTAGTAAACGCATTCAAAGCGGCAAATAGAAAATGTAGGAGGGGTAAGGTTAATATGGGCCCCAGGAACTTGGGACTTTGTTTATATTTACAATAAGTCTATAAAATAAGAGGTATTTTAGCCTTAGTTTCAAGTTTGTTTTCTAACTGCAATACAATTAAATTACTTTAGTTTCCTGCCAAGATGCAGCTGATGGGTGTCAAAATGTTCGTGGTTTTATAGAAAGAAGACGCAGAGATCCTGCGTGGACCTCCTTACTATTTTTTTTATTAAGACAAGCTTTAAATCTACACAAAATAAAACCCTTTGAATAGTGTCTGAAGAATTTCACAGTCGATTTTAAATATGTATTCATAGAAAAAAAGAATATTTACAAAGGGTCCGAAAAAATAATGTGATATATTCGACTCAGTAAAGTCCTTTGGTGAAACTTATAAAAAATAATTCGGCATAGGCCCCAAAAAATAAGCATGCAAATAATAATAAATAATAATAATAATAGCAGACAACACACAACAATACAAACTACAACGACATGTACACAATATTTGTGGGCTATGAAGATGATGTACTATAACTATGCGATTTTGTGCTACACAATACATATACACGTTAAACCCCACTTGGGTGGCACACACAGGAGGAGACACGGAAAACAAGCCGAAGAGGTGAGTCTAAGAAATACACCAATCGACGATTGTGTGAGGAGAGAGAGAGAGAGAGAGTTCAATACAGTTCAAATACAAGCTCAGCACAAGGACTCTCGATTACTATGTACGTAGTAGTGTCAAAAATGTCGAACAACATCGAAAAGAGCGCAATGGTTAAGGTTAGAGATTAGTAGTAGTAGTAATAGTAGTAATAGTAGTTGGATACGATAGTTGTAAATGAAAAGGATCCGTCTGCTCTCCTCCCAGATCGGTGGATCAACTCACCTTCTTGACGCTGCGGGTGGTGGAAAAGCCATCGCCGCGCCTATAGTTGTCGCCCTGCAAATGAAACAATATTAGAAATATGTTTAAGGACATTCTTTATCGATACCCACCATCACCTGGTGTGAGCGCAGGGTGCCAAAGTTATCGCGACCGCGATACGATTGCTGGGTATTGTAGCCATCGGGCTGGAACTGGAAGAGTGTCTCCGAGTTGGGGCCTTGGTGCATCTGGTGCATGGGCGGCTTGCGCAGCGTATTCTTTGGCGAGTGCATCTTGTTCGGCGGTGGCGGCTGTGGCAGCAGCACCGGCTCCGCATAGGTCACCTCCTCCACCTGGGGCAGCAACTTCGGTTCCTGCTGGATGCGGCACGAAGAGGGGAAGCTGTAAGGTAGAGAGTACCACCTATTGTTATCTGAAGCTCCCTAAGCTGTAGGAAAAGTCAAAACCCACCTATTGACATTTTGTCGCTGCTCAAAATACTCGTACTCCGTGTCCGGATATGGCAGATTGTCATCCTCGTCCTTGTGGCAGCGTCGCCCACAGAAGTAGCCCGTGAAGAAGCCAACGAGCAGCGAGAAGATCGAACCCGCCAGCACGGCCATCACCAGGGTCTCCACTGTGTACTGGGCATTGATTATATCTGGGGAAATTTGGGGTCCTTCAATTAGCAGATTATCGGATTTATGTGGTCATGGTTCATGGTATGGTTCGTTTTGTGCATTAGGCAAAACATTCAACAACAACAACAACGACACATCAACAACAGTTTAATGCACACCAAAAATGTGTGGTTTGTTGTGTTGGGTTTCAGTGTGGGATTTGGTTTAATATGGAGGTTGGTCCATTATTTGCAACGACATCAATAAACATCCAAACATCGAATTCAGTTCAGAAATCATAAGGAAAAAAAGACGAGAAAAACATGAATAATAGTTAGTACAAAGGTACAACAGCAAGAATTATTGATAAGGCTATAGGAATAAATAAAGAACTATTTATAAAAAAGCTTTGGCTTAGTTTTAAGGCGTAAATATACATTTTAGGGGAAGGGTAAATTCAACATTGCAGCAAATAAAATGCAGCATTTGCGTTGAAAGTAAAGTGCCAGAAGCCAGCAGTTATGATGGCTTAAAGTGGCAATAACCCGACAGGCGGAGCCCTGGGAATCCGCGCAAAATGAAAATGTGATTGCCGATGAAGACAACGGGTAACACGGGACACGGGAGCTGGGAGCAGGCAAAGGTTGGTGGCAGGAACAGGAGTATATTGACAAGCAAGTACGTGCATAATACAAAAGAAAGAAAGAAACGAGTGCAACGAAAATCTGACAGAAATATAGTAAGCAGCAAGCAGCAAGCGCCTGGGTAAATCACCTTCGAAGTTCTTATCAATATTATCGATGATTTCCTGATCCTTGCTCTGGCGCCGTGAGTCCAGCAAATCCATGTCGTTCCGGAAGCCCTTCTGCTCCCCGGCATTGGCATCCTTTGAATTTATTTTCCCTGTGTGCGAAAGCAAATCGGAGTTAGTATCGGAGTTAACCATGGATGCTCGTCGTTCACTTACCTGAGGGACAGGCTGCATGCTGGCCGGTGGCCACATTCTGGTAGAAATAGTTCTCCTCCAGCCACCGCGGAGCGCCGTGGGAGCGGCACTTGCCAGCAATTTTGTCCCAGGCGCAGTACGGATCCTGCAATGCGACGCATTCGCTGAGGGGATAGAGAGAGAGGAGAAAAACGGTGGATAAATAACATAAATGCAGGGAGAAAAGGGGGAAATGTGAGCTGGAAAATATAGCTGGCATTTTCATAAAGTTTTTAAGGGTAAATAAAGAAAGGAAACACCTTTTTCGGATCACAATAGATTTTTTTGTAAATATATTCTCATTACAAAATATTTGAAATTGTATAATATATGAGAATTTATTTATATGGTATTAAAAATAGATATGGATTAATATTTTCTATGATTTTACATTGAATGCAATCAAAATAATGTCCAATATTTGTCTCTGTGTAACAAGAGCCAAAATGAAAAGTGGGCAGAGCGAAAAACTCCACGAATATATGGCATATTGAGGCAGTCAAGTGGCAGACAGGCGACACGCAAATTGTTACATGATAATAAAAATGCCATTGTCTGGAGTTTGTAGCAGGGTCGAGGATGCAGGAGGAGGATGCAGCAGTTCTGACACTCACCTGCAGCTGGTAATTTTGTCATTGTGACAGCGATGCAGCTGTATGGCCACCACCTGGCTGTCCGTCACAATGATTAATTTGCCATCATCGTAGCTGCCATCTTTCGGTTGATCTGCGAATTTTAATGAGAATTGAGTACCGTCCCCAATGGCATGGCCATATGGAATATGTATTAATTAAGTCCACTTACCGTACTGCATGGTCCTAACGATCTCCAGATTTCGAATGGGTTCGCTCTTGGTCAGCACATCAATCTCCTCGATGACAACGGATGTGACTTTGTCAGCGGAATCGGCAGATTCAGCATTCACAGATTTAATGATCTTGCCGTGATCTGTTTGGGGGTTTTATTAAAGATAGTTTAATAAGCTTAAAATATATTTCATTTAAGTCTCACCTGTTCCCACAAAAATAACATCATAGGTCTTGCCGCCAGGAGTCTTGATCTGTGCATCCACAGCGATTTGGGTGAAGCGGTAACTGCAATAGAACAAGTTCAAGTTGAGTAAATACACATTTTTAAAAAATATATATATATATATTTAAATAATTTAAAGTAAATTCAACTTCAGACATTTCCCATCGACTCCTCAATTACTTTTGCCCTTCGTTCGTTTAGAACTAATTTCTCTTTCATCAACAACTCTGGCGGTTTGATATAAACGAACGAAACAGAATGTCAATGCAATGCCATTGCTTTCTTTATTTTCCGACAATGTTTTCCCCTGTTTTCCTGACAATGGACGGGGGGAGACGGACAGGCTTCAGTCATTTTGGTTAGACGTCCATTAATAATGGACAGAAGGGACCGCCGGGGCATTGTGGCCGGGGACGGTGACTGGTTAGCAGAGCGCGTCAGTGCAACATGAGTGGCAACATTCGGTGCTGCAACTACTAGTTTTGGGTCTCTCTTTTTGTTTTATATGCAAAAAGCATATTCCGTACAACAACAAAGAAGTTGTAGATGAAATAAAAACGAGAATTTCCCTCTGATTTCACCGCAAAAGCGCCGTCCGCCCCTCCGGTCGTGTCCATGGCTGCTGTCATGGTTTCTGCCTCGATTTAAATGCAAATGTCTGGCAGCCAGAATGGAAGTTACAATGGGGGCCACTCCATGTCCCATTGCTCTGCTATTCCTTTTTATTTTTATTGTTAATTAACTAATCTTGTTGCCTGGTGGGCTTTGCAGCCGCAATTGTTCCAAATTGTTCTACATATTTTGGAATAATTCATTAAACAAAGTTTACATTTCCTGTGGACAAGTTGGATGGGATTTTTTTTGGGGGGTTTTCGAAATCTAATTTCAGCTTAGTTGGTGGTTTGCGATATTTTCAATTAAGCTGAAGCAAAGTTATAAAGAAATGAATTTAAGAATATAACAAATATGTTTGGTGTCTTAAATAAATATTAAAAGATAAAGAAATTTATGAAGTTGAGTATTTTAAAATTATTTATAATGAATGCTAAACTTAAATTGCTTCAGCAAGGCTAAAAAGCCATAGACAGAGCATATGCAAAACAAGTAAAGTCAGCAAGAAATATTTAAAAAGCAGCCAGGACCACGTCCTGTGCCGGGTCAAAGTCCAAAGTCCTGGCAATTGAAACTTGCGAAAATGTTGCCAACTTTTTGTATCGCTCCGATGAGTTCGAAGAGAGCGGAGCGTCTGCCGGCGATGACAGGAACAACAAAGGCAGAGTGCAGACAAGTGGCAGGAGGACGAAGGATATGGAGGAAGTCAGTCAGTCAGTCGGTCCAGTCGTTAGTTTTGCTCCTCTCTGCTGGCCACCAACTGGTGGCGATAAGAGCACGTTAAGGACACAGGCGATACACAAGGCGATACACCTTGGGACAGGAAGATGCCGACGGGATATGGTCAGCCAGCTTGCAGAAATCGGTTGAATATGGGATGCTTCCGGTCTGCGTCAGGAAGCAATTTGTAACGGAGCCCGAGCTGGGACATTCAACTTTTGCCGAGACGCTCGCAGTCGCCTCCTCCGAGTCTCATCTCTCGACTTTCGACTTGCCGCAAAACTTTCGCCAGGCCAGACCAAAGCTAGTGGCATGCAAATCATCATCATCATCATCATGAGCTTGAGCTTGAGCTTCTTCTTGTGCCCGCCCAGATTTATTTGTGCCACTCCTCCACAGACACACAGAGCCACTCGGGTCCACTCGCCGGAAATAGCTGGGGACCCCACAAGAAATTATAATAAATTTATGTATGTTTTCTGCGGCCCAATGCCATAAATTCGAGGGGAACATTTTTGATTTGATTTTGTCATTTGCGTTCAATAAATCCCCGCCCGATTTATGCGGCATTCCTTCCATTTCTGGTTTCGAATCGCTGCCGAATTTATATAATTTATGCGTATTGTCTGAATTCAAATCGAAAATATGATAAATGTATTCTCCTGTCAAAACTGTCTTGGCACTTGGGGCTTGACCTGGCTCAGAAAAATGCCTGATAAGCCATTAGAGATGGGCAGCGATTTGGGGAGGATTTGGATGCAGATTTTGGAAGGCATAAAGGTGTTTAAAAATATGTGTTAATATTCTGCTATATAATATTAGTGTTCATCCCAACAGCAGTCAGCATTCATTAATAGGGTTTCAAGTCCAAAGCAGTTTTGATAATCATCAAAACAAATACTACTTTCCAAAGCCATAACTTTGGTAATTTGAATTGAAGTGGCTACTATTATTGACTGTTCATGCATTTCACATTCATTTGTATTGGCCCGCATCATTAGAGATGATTAAATATTGACTTCCACTTGATTACGCTGCCCCCCGCCGTACATATATTCGACCCAGTTTGTGAAATGATTTATGGAATGGCGATGATGACGCGAAGGCGTGATTTCAGCTACTGAATCAGAATTTAATGCAATCTTTTTGGCTGAGCAGCTGAGCAGCTGAGATGAGAATAGCTGAGGAGCAGCAGCACACACAACCATTTGGGGGCGTAACTTGTGCGCATTTTTATGCTTTCAATTGAGTGTCCCGGACTCTTGATTAAATTCCGATGCACGCCCTCGTCGTCCTGGGAGCATCCGCATCCTTCCCGAAATGCAATGAGTCAGTTGCAGAAAGTGGCCCACACACACACTAGCCCCTGCATTTGTTGTGGTGTACTCATGTGGCACACAAAATTGTTCAGGGTTTGCGGATGCGTAGGGAGTCTGGAGGAGCCGCAGGAGTGGCAGTAGTGCAGGTCGGCGGCAGTCTGCGTTGTTGCTACGTGTTCCATATTTCATTCTAATTTATTCAGTTGTGCATACATATTTTCGTTACGGGTTGCCTCCTCGGCGCATCCATGCATTTCCTTCTGGCTGGCTCGCTTCGTTTGCTCCAAACTATCGCAAAAGGCAGCTGCCCTGCCACCATTACCATCGCCACATCCCACATGCACCTCGAACGGAAGAGGATACGGATACAGTGGTGCCGCCAGTGGAGAGGCAGGTACTATGCCTGCTCTCTTTGCATTCAATACGGTATTCAGTTGGTATTTTTTTGGGGGAGAAAACAAAAAGGATTTTGGCTTTTCTAGGCCCATTGATAGACATGCTTGCATTTAAATGGATCAAAATTTAATGCCCAAAATGGGGCCAACACAAAAAGGCAAAGGAAGGTAATAGCTTGAAGGCGTAGAAAATATTTATGGGGTTCTGAACCATTTTCATTATTTCAAGTATTTCTTTTGGACGTATAAAAGAGGCATTAAGAATTAATTGTACCTGAAATCTATACATTTATTCAATTTTATTTTATTTTTGAAGAGTTATTTCCTAACTACAAAATAATTTAGTTAATTAGGTTAGTCAAAAGTTAATTAAAAGAATCGCCTTTCTATTAGTTATTAGAACAGGGATGTTAGTTTAAAATTGTAAGCACACATAAATATTTGTTTGAGTTTAAAGACATTGATAAGGTTTCCTTCCAAAATTCAAATTAAGCTGTTTCTCTCTTGATTATATTTCTTCTATTGATTCCAAACAAATTATTTTAGTTCTAAAAATTTGGTATAAAAACTAAAAGCAATCAAATAATATCCCTATATTTTATTTCACACCCTCGAAACCACTGTGCCCAACCGGCACCACTCGTTCAGTGTCGAGTGCAATGCTCAGTGGCTCGCTTATGATTTAGCCCTCTTTAAAGTTTCACCGCTCTGCCAGCCTGCATACATTTCAGCGCTGTTCTTCGCTTCGCCCCGTAATTGTGGCTCAATTACATGGAAAAGTTGCCAAATTGAATTTTTAAATTTTCCCCTCAGGCCAAAGGGGTGGTTGGGTTGCTTGGTTGTGGAGCGAAATCGCTGGCAAATAATTTATGATAACAGTTTCTGCACTTTCCGTCCTGCCCCAGCCACTTGCCACCATTCAGATTGCTTTGGTTTACGGTTATTTGCGCTGACTAACACCTCTAGAGGAAATTTCCATAAAGTGGAACAGATGCTGCAACATTTGAGCCAATTGACCCCTATGATGGTCAATTCTTGAGAGGATTAGGTTTGAAAATTTGAAATATAGTAAGCAGCTGTTAAGGATTGCTACAGAGTTTCATAAGTAACATAAAATAATTGAACAAGTAAGCAAAAAATATATTTAATTCTGAACGAAAATATTATGAATGGTCTGCTTAAGCTTAGAAAATTAAAAGTCACGTTTTGGATGACACAAATAGTGTGCTTCCTAAAAAATGAAACCCCTAAACCACTTGGTTCCCTGCAGTTTCACATATGAAAAGAATCCTTCTCTCTCTCTCTCGCACACCGGAAACGGAAGTGACTAAGCAACGAAATGTGCTGGAATGCCGTTACTCACATGGTGCTGGTCCGGACCAAAATCGGTTGACTGAAAAATGCCCGCACATTCTCGTCCATTAGCGAATGCGTTTTGATGAAGTTTAGTGTGGGATCCGGCAGCGTTCTCGAATCGTTGTGGCAGGAGCCAGGACGCGGATCGGGCACCTGCAGCAGAAAGCATAAATATTTAGCAAAAAGAAAAACTAGTACTTAATATAAGTAAAATAACTAAAAAGTATTATATGCATTCCTTGGGCCTCTCCAAAAATTCCCCCAACTTAGGCCAGGCGGCCACAAATCGATGGCGACATGTGCAGTCATCTGTGGGAAATTGGCAAAAGCATTCGAGATGCAAATGCAAATTTTGTGCCAAACGGAGAATACATTTTCTTCTCAAACATTTTTATGGCACGGCGGCCGTAAGTAATAAATTTGCTGGGCAACATCTGCGCCAAAGTGCGGTCTCGAAAAGGAAGTTTAGGGTTTGGCATTATAATGCTTCTGCGGGAGGGACTCACCTTGGCATTGTTTACCGGCAGCCAGTTGGAGTTTATGCCACTTTGCTCCTTGAACTGGCCCTCAAACGTATCGGCAATGTCCTGCAGAGGGAAGGGGAGAGAGTTACGAATTTAATTTTCAATTTATAGAAATTATAGAATATCAGTGGGACTTACCTGCAGGGCAAATGCACAAACCGCCGAGCCAGGAATGGAGTTGGTGGGTGTATTGAAGACTCCGTAGATCAGCTTGGAGCTCATTGCACCATACTGACCCTCCACCAGATTGCTAGCAGATTCTGAGGATATAAACAACGAATTTATAGTATAACTTTTCAAGCAAACAACTTCGCTGAAAGCCTTGATTTAAACGCAAGCACTTACGGATTTCGTTAAAGTAGAAGGGATAATCGCCCGGAATGGAGCAGTTGAGGCGGGACTTGAGGAAGGACGTCCAGCGGTTGCGGAAACGATGCGGGCCACCTTTGTCCCACTTGCAGACGCGGGCAACGCGCGAATAAATCGCCTGCAAGGATAGCGGAGCGGAGAGATAAGATATTAATTCAGCTCCACTGGGGGGCCAGGACCGATGACAAATGCGGGACATCAGCAGTTATTTTGTAAAAATCTGATTGTAGTTGTATTTCTGCTTATTCCGGTGTCTTTCAGCATTGATTTCGGGCCCTGCAAATTGATTGGAAAACTACTCACCTTGCCACAGTTGATAAACTCCACGGCGGTTTCGCGAAAGAAGAAATATACAAAATCTCCCTGCGTAAATGAGCTCACAAAGTTGGGAGCTGCAGAAACGAATCACGAAAAATGAGATGAAAAAATGGTAAAAACAGTTTAGTCATCAAAATTTATTTATAGTTTTCGAGATTGTAAACATTTTTATGGCATTTCCTATTCGTGTATCGTCAATTTTCATGGAATTGTGATGCACGCGTCCTTAAGGTCTTTTTATGTCACATCAAGTCGGTGATATTTGGGTTTATGGATGGACATGTGAATGGGTTCATTGATATGCATTAAACAAGGACCGGGACTGACTAGGATGCGTGTGCGATTAAGTCACTTTTACATGAGAATACTTTAAGGTTTAAAAATTGTATACATTGTGATAAGTATCTATGCGTTGGATATGCATAAATATGAGTAATTTTTACTCAATTTAAAGGTAAATTAAGCTTTGAATGAGTCAGTCTTCGGCCATGCAATATTATTTATGAAGTCCGTCTGGACGCACATCTTCTTCGTGGTGGCAAATGACAGGAGCACGTGTGGCACGTCTATTCGCATTCAGATTCAGTTAATGGAAGCCTGTGCATGGCAACGCCAGCTGGCAGCCCCGAGACCCTTGAAATATGCAAAAGGCAATTGCACGCAATCGCTAACTGACATTCGACAGGACATCGGGCAGATGCAACCGGAAGGAGGACGGGCAGGCGGAAAAAGCACAGCCGCAGTGCGCTAATAAAGCGGAAACGCCATCCTGACAGGATCCTTGACGGTTTTCAATTACCACAAGTGGCTACAATCGTGCGTAGTCGCGGCTGAAAAACTTACCGTTGAGACTCAGGCTGTCGTACTGCTCCGTCTGCAGTGGCTCCCTGTAAATAATCGGATCGCTGCCGCTGAAGTCCGCCACGGTGCCGGAATACAGTTCATTGTCTGCAAAAGGGAAAATGAATTCAATTAAATTAAACACAGTAGCAGTTTATTAAATACCAAAGTAAAGACATGTCAAGGCTGTGCAGCTTGGCATTTGTTATCATTTCTGAGAGATTGAGAGATTTGTCACAGATTAGCAAATAAAATTGAATAACTTTCTGAGGCATAAGGGAAAAACATTAGCCACACACCCACCACTTAAATGTGGCTTCATCCCGACAAAACAATGTCACAGATAAACGTCAATTATGTGCCACATTCTATTACCTGCAACGTGGCACATTTTCCAAACCAATTTCCCTTACAAAACTCTCTTAGATTTGTACTTATTATGCATTAAAGTGTCCGGCGAGATACATGGGGAATATTATTAAGTATTTATCAATTGCTCTCCAAGTCAACACACAACACACATACGCCCCGTTGTCTGGCTAAATGTTAGCGCCAAATTCCATTAAGCTAAGCGACAACAACACGGGGCAAGGGGAGCTGGGAAAACTTTTGACATGCCTCCGCGGCAAAGGCATTGAATGCGCCTGCGGCCACATCGAGTCGAGAAGATAAATGAGATTTTCTTGTTTTTATTTCGTCGTTCTGATTTCTGTTTGTGCAGCGGATTGCCTGGCGCTCCTGTCACAGGCGCTTCGGCGTTTTTCTTTGTCCTTGTCAAGCGCCAATGCGATGAAATAAAGGCAGGCAAAGAAATATGGAAAAAGCCGAACAACACAACACAGAACAGCAGAGAACAGGAAATGCCAAGCGCCCGTTTATTGTCTGGCCGGAAATGGCTTTACTGACGACGGCATCGAACTGCCACACAACTCAGCCTGAGCGCAATGCAATCATCAATGGCTCAGTGGAAGATTTATATCTCCAGACAAATATATTAAGAGGAGTCCAGCCTTAAGAAAATCAAAGTTATTGTCTAGACAAAATATTAAAATTGATAGAGGTTGAAAACCAAGACAATAGCTTAAAGGAAATCGAATTAAAAACTTGCCTAAGACCCTAGAACTTAAAGTAAAACTAGAATATCTTAAGCAAAAATAAGACATTTTTTGTTAATAAGAAATCAAATTAAAAGTGTTTTAAATATAAATAAAATATTTAAAATCCAAATTCAATTGTCCTAACATTCAATATCTTAATATCGATTGCTAAATACCAAAAAAACCCAACATTTAAGGTGTTTTTTTTTAGGTCAGAGCTCATGTGGCGATCATCAGGGCTTGGATTTATGCAAAACCATAGCCGAAAATTGCATGTTTATGGGTTTTATGGCTGCGAGCGCCAAGGGGGCCTCAATTTCAATAGAATTTCATGCTGATGGCCTTGCCAAGCTGAGCGCATTTTGTGATTTTTGGTCATGTTTTTTGGGTTTGGGCTACGACGATGCCTGGCCCCTCTGTGTAATCTATCAAATTTACAGTGCCGGCACGTGGGCGTGGCAGTGTTACGGCAGCCAGCCTCCACCCTAAAAACCGGAATGGAAAATGCGAATTACGTGACGAGAACGTGTGCCGGGGAAATGAGAGGACCAAAGGGGGTCCAACGAGCAGCTACTAGCGAATGCTACATTAATTCAACAAAAAGCCACATTAAAAGCGTCGTCTGCAACAAATTAATTTCCCCCTCCACCGGGAAAACCAACCCCCTGCTGGATGCGGGCCAGGCGAGTGCTTAAATTAAGAGGCTGTAAAAGTCACGCGGTGAGTGAAAAGTGAAAGCGTCTCTCGTCTTTTTGGGGGGGAAGTACCGAAAAATCCCCGGGAATTAGGGGAACCCAAAGAGGGGGTTTGACGATGTGGCAGACGCAGGACAGGTGAGGCAAACGGCCAATAAAAACAATTTCCCAAGAGGAGTTAAGGGGTGGGAGGTTAAATCAAAAATCTTGAAAATTGAAAATCCGCCTGCTAAAGGAATATTTAAATTTAAATAAAAGAGGAGTGGAGTCTGTGGCAATAAATCTGAAGTATGTAAGCCGATAAGTCGGGCAAAGATGGTACATAATCGATACAATTTAATATTTAAAAGAAATTGGCTAAGCTACTGATGATCTATTTATTGTGAAAGTGGTGACTTTCCCCCTTTAAAATACATTTAAAATATTGATGTCCTTAAATTTACTGTTCCCATTGGCCATTTATTGACTAAATTCAAGTAATTAACAATGAGAATGCAATTAGCCTGGCGACCGAATGCTGCCATTGTTTAAGTTTTATTTAGCAAAAGCTTCTGTTTTGTTTTTTTTTGGGTTTTGTTTGACTGTGACGCTGCTTTCTTTGGCTTTCGCTAACAAGGTGCACAATGGATGATGCCCCGGCAAGGAGCAACCCATCGACCCAGCGTGAATGGACTTGTCGCAACATCGACAGGACACGAAAAGTTGCGCTGGCACTTTTGGCCTTCGCCCTCCTCGGTTGCCGTTGCATCTAATTGGTTTTTGTTTGTGTGTGTGAGAGTATATATCCTGCCATCCCTCTCTCTGTCCGCCATCATTGTTTCGTGCAGGGTACCGTTTGCTTTTATTGTTTGCTCATTATAAAGCCAGTTACCTGACGACGACGACGACGACCCAGGACGAGAGCCCAGGACTTAGACACCCCAAAACCAACGCGGGTCGAGGAGCTCCGGCAACTTTTCCGCATTGCAGCAATTGCAGCCGGCCTTAACTCATTTTAAATGACAATCTAGCGTGCAAAAATTATGCACATCGGCCGTGTCTTTTCCAAACGGACATTTACACGGACCTCTCTCCGCGCTTCTCACAAAACCAAAGGGTCTTGAACGATTTTCGTGCGATTTCTCTGTTACTCTGACTGTGGCCTAAAGTTCGATAAACTCTTTAAGTGATTTAATCGATTTTCCAGGGCGGCAGGATGGAGAGAGAGAGAGAGAGAGAGGTGCAGATGGTCGGTGGAAACGGAAAATGGTCTTTAGAGTGACGAGAACAAGGCGTAATGAAAGTTCATCGCGTTGACTGCGGCAATTTGCATATTTTTGCATGTTTTATTATGCGGCTGGCACACACACACCACACACACTCTGGCACATGCTAATACATAAATTACACTCATTTTCAGTGACAGAACGGACAGAGGTGGGACACAGGGCTGAAAATAACGAGGGCACCGCCGGGAATGGGCTGGCTTTATTACCGAAACGTTGTGTTTTAAATATTTCATATATCTAACAATATGTTTGCGCGGTGCACACTTGTAATTTCCTTTCCTTCTCTCTTTTTTTTCAGGGTCTAGGCGTAAACATTGTTTTTTGGCCCCTACTACTTAATGCTTTGAATAACGAACCTTCATGGCTGCGTGAGTCGAGTGCAAGGCCCTTGGTTAAATAGCCCGCTTAGGAGTAATTACGCTCCGTGTACGTTTCCATTATGCACTTCAATGTATTTTAGCATAGTTATTCCGAGTGCAATCGTCAGCTGAGTTTGCAATCCGGTAAATTGCTTAATTTGATGGAAATGACCAGGCAAGTGCCAGGAGTTCGTGCAGTTTTGCAGTCTTATCTTTTCCAAAACAATTGTATGTAGTTATGAAAATTAAGTATGGAGTCATTATGAGAAGCAGGAATTGGTGTTCTTACAGTTTTAGAGGTCCATACTGTGGGTATAATTCTGTAGTTTATTGACAAGATTGCTTTATTTACTCTTTAAGTTTTTTGCTGTTGAGTACTCGTGGTGAAAGCAAAGAATCCTATTTAAAGAAACCTCTTGCGTACTCAAATATATTTCAAAACAAATTTTCTTTTCAAAATCTAAAATGTTCAAATGAATTAATAATAAACACTAACTAACTAAGCAAGAAGCATAGCAAAACCCTTTTATTTTCCTTGTTTTTAAGGTTTTGATTTGATATTTATTCTCCCATCTGTCCCTAGTTCCTTTTCACCAGAACTTGCTTTCAGAGAGCGTGTGTTACCTATCAATTAAGATAATTACGTCTTCCGGCTGCTGACCTAGTTTCGCAGGCAGGAAAGCCCATCTTAAGCCTGACCTCGACGTGCAGAGCTACAATATCGTTTGAGTCAAGGCTTTAATTACACTCGCTGGCTGAGAGCCCAGTGAACAGACAATTTTCCTTTTGCCATTTTTCTGTGTTATCAATTTTTGGCTCTAATTACGTTTCACTTGTAGTCCTCCAATGGAACTGCAGACGTTGGACCAAAAGCCAACTGGTGGAGTGGGTGCCATTTTGGGTGGAAATTGAAGAAAAGTTTTTTGGAAACATGTGCGCTTGCAGCTTCACTTTTATTATTCTTTGTTCTGCCAGCTAGCTAGAGTTTCCTATTTCTGTTGGCTTTCTTTAACCGGGGGGCGGGGATTTTGAAAATTTGGCAATTAGCTTAATTCTCTTTTTATTGGCGCACCACAATTATCAGCTCCGGCTGCCACTTTAACTAGATTTGCATCTCCAGATGCATCTGCCGCCGCTGGGAATCTGGAAGCTGGCACTGTGCGCTTACAAACGATCGACTTAAAAGCTAATGTTGCTTCCTGTCTTGCCCCCCAAAATGGATATTCAAGTAATGGCCGGGGGCCAATGTTTCCCAGCTTAAGCCTTGCCAATGGCCTTCTCTGGCTTGCTGGATTTCTTGGAGCGTTTTTAATGTATGTATCTGCGGTTAAATGGCTCACACAGATTTGGCAGCGAAAATGCCACTGGCAGCTAAAGAAACAAGAGTTGCAATCGCGACCACAGGAAAAATGTGTTCCATTATTTTCCTTTGGTATTTTTCTTGGCTTAGAGCACACAAAATGCAGTAATGTTTTAAATTTTCCTGTTAAGCTTTATTGGAAATTTGGGATAAGTGGCTTTAGGTCTTCCTGAGAAACAGCAGGAGGAAGCCAAACAGCATCCTGATAAGATTTCAGCCTACGAGGAAACGCTGTTCTAATATTCTTACTGGCACCCCAATTAGTACAACCCTCACAGGCTTTTACATTTTAAAATTCTAGCATATGAGGCAGATTTCCATTGACTTGGCTGTCTAATTGGAAATTCAGAAAGGAAGCAGGATTAACAGGAAGGAAAAGAGAAAATGGAAAAAACGGAGCGATGACAGAAGGATAAGGAGACTTGGAAAGGGCTTCACAAAACGATTGATTTACCAAAGAAAGAGAAAAATCTATTCAATTTTATATATAAAGAAATATAATATATTAGATATATAAATACTAATTTTAATCAATTAATAAATTTATTTATTATTCTTATATTTATACAGTTCAAAGTACTTTGGTACCCAAGTTTTTTTTTACTCCAAAACAACCTCCGTAATGAGTTTTAATTATTTAATACGAGGAACTTAAGACTTGAAAGCCATTTCTATAATTAAGGGACTGCTTTTAATTATGGACATTTCCTCAAGGGTCGTACACCTAACGAATACAGCCAAGGACTTGTCACTTGAAGGTCTCCCATATTTCAGGGATCAGCTGTACTAAAAAAGGATAGCTACTGTCCTGCTGCCCCCATTTTTAGCAGCTAATTGTTTCTTGTAATGTTTTTCTTTCTCCTTTTTTTTGTCTTAAGTTAAGAATGGGCAAAGAAAGCCAGCGAAGGGCTCGCCAAAAAGGGTCACAAGCTGTGCTTGTTTGGTCCTTTTACTTGGTTTTTTCTTAAATGTTTTGCTTTTTCTGTTTTTCGCCATTTGGTTTATTGTTTGGACTTTGTTTTCGAGTACATATTTTACTGCAGACGCTTTTGGCTTGCTTTTTTTCAGGAGCTTTCACGAGTGCCCTGTGGATGTGTATGTTTGTATGTTTGGTGCTGGTGTCCTTTTATCCTTCGCAGTTGTTAGACGCTCATTTAAACTTTTGGCTCTTAGTAGATTTCATTGTTTTAATGAAACTGACAGTTGTTATTTTTATTTTTTGTTTTGTCGCCGTAGCAGCCGCTGTTGTTTTTATTTTGCATTGCACCCGCACTGTGACCAGGGCCATCCTTTCAGCGGGCTTTGGTTTTCAGATAACGCGCCATTTGTTTTCTTCTGGCCATTCGCCTAAGCCAATTTAAGTTGGCTAAAATAAATTAGCTCTCCCTTACTTTTTAACGAGCTCGAGCTCGGGTCAAACGACCCCAGCCAAAAGCTGAAGCAGCAATAGCAGCAGCAGCAATGCTTATAAAGAGCAAATGATGCGGCAAAGTGGCCCTTAATTATTAAATAAATAAATTAGGCCAGCAGAGAGCGATCCTAATCGGTATCGTAGGGCATCAATAAGTTGGATAATCCGCCACATCCTCGATAGTATAGTGGTTAGTATCCCCGCCTGTCACGCGGGAGACCGGGGTTCAATTCCCCGTCGGGGAGATCGATGAAGATTTTTTATAAGTCTTAAAATATTATCTCTTATCCAAAAAACACTAAAGAAGATTGCAATTTTTGAGACAAAAATTAACCAATTTTTTTTAATAAAAAATTAAAGGGGTTAATTCGTAAAAATTGCCAAAAATTGGCTAAAAATTAGACATCTAGTTTTAAATGCAGAAATGTTCTAAATTAAAAACTAAAAAGAAAAAACCAAACCAGACTGAAATCCGTTGAGTTTAAGCCAAGTTACGATCAAAAAACCACTGAAGAAGTTCGCGATTTTGGACCCAAAAATTTATCCATTTTGTTCAACAAAATGAAAGGGGTTACATCGTCAAAATTGTCAAAATTTGGCCAAAAATTAGAAATCGAGTTTTGAATGCAGAAATGTTCTAAATTAAAAACTAAGAAGAAAAAATCAAACCAGACTGAAATCCGTTGAGTTTAAGCCAAGTTACGATCAAAAAACCACTGAAGAAGTTCGCGATTTTGGACCCAAAAATTTTCACCTATTTTTATGAAAAATGAAAGGGGTTACATCGTAAAAATTGCCAAAAATTGGGCAAAAATTAGAAATATAGTTTTAAATGCAGAAATGTTCTCCATTAAAAACTAGGAAGAAAAAAACAAACCACTCTGAAATCCGTTGAGTCTAAGCCAAGTTACGTTAAAAAACCACTGAAGGAGTTCACGATATTTGAGCCAAAAATGTACAATTAAAAAAAATTAAAGGGTTGTGTATGTTATTTTATATTAAATAAAAAGTAAAAAGAAAGTCATCCATCTCCCCGACGGGGAATTGAACCCCGGTCTCCCGCGTGACAGGCGGGGATACTAACCACTATACTATCGAGGATGTTGGTTGTTGTTAACCCAAGATAATCTAGATTCTCAGGTGACCTGTGCTTATCATTCTTAGTCATTACTAAGTTAACCGAAATTAGAAGTGAGATATTTACAGACGATCATAAATAATAATATATAATATATTTCAATGTATAAACCTAATAATATTCTCTTTGCAAGAAAATAAGCTCTGTTATTTGTTGGATAAGCATAGGGTAATCAGCATGTTCTTTACATGTTTCGTTATAACTAAATAAAAAAATTTTATGCATACTATTTTTCTGTAAAAGTAATAATTTGACTTTCTAACTTATGACTTTTTAAATTTTATAAACTAAATGTAATATAAGCTCAACACGAAGTACTACTTATATGTCCTTAAGTTCCCCAGCTTTAAAGTGCCGAAAAATATCCCCCTGAAAACACGGAGGGTTGGGGTGGTGGAGATGCAGGCAGGATTCGTAAAGGATGAAAATGCCAACACGGTGTGAAATTGAAGCGGTCTGTGAGGATATGCAAATGCAGCTTGGACCTGTTTTTCAGCCGTGTGTTCCCGGTTCGCAGTCTGCGCGGATGTCCTGCCGAGTCCTTGACATTTTCCGCTGGCGCCAATGTCCGACCCCAGTGTCCTCCCCGTGCTCCGTTCTCCGTTCTCCGCCATTCGTCAGCATTTTAATCGCGTTTGTGCATTTGCTTGGAAAAGTCTAAAATTGAACGCAAGTGATGGCAATTTGTACGCTTCGCTGTGCCTGAGAATTTACGGTCGGTCGTGTGAAGGGGAAATTCGAAGGAAACTGGATGGGGTTGTGTCTCTCCCTGGGACCTGACTGTGCCGAAATTAATATGCGTCGGCCTTTTGGGGAGCGGGACAAACTTTGCCGGCAAGGGATTTGGCCGCTGTTGGCCATTTTCCGGGTTTTTTTTTTCCCATCCCCCCACTCTAGGTCCTTCACAACTCCAACGATGCTGCCGGCAGCGTTGGCTCGTGATTAATGTGGCAAATGCGCAGTTATAAATTATTTATTACTATTCTTCGCATTGTTTCCTGAGGCGTGTGCGAATTGGTAAGACATTTAAGCCATATTTTCAAGTGCCACAAAGGCCAAAATCTACGTGGAGGGCCACGTTTAATATTCAAAGCCACGAAATTTCCAAAAAGCGGAGGCTCGGTTAACACAATAATGTCTTGTAATATATTGAGAGAGGAGTGTTGAGGGAAGATTTTGGAAAAGCCCTAAGGGATCAATAAGTGAATAAATTGCAGGCAATGGAAAACTCTTTGACACTTTGCTGAAGGTTGGGATTTTTTTGTAAAATATTAAATGTAAGTGTAGATTAATAACAGAACTAGAAGAGCTTCTTGGATATCGAAGTAATAATATTAGGTAATTATGTTGATGAATAAGTACTTGTTTCCCTTTTTTTAGAACAACATTTTGGTTATTTCTCTCCATTCAATACCCACTGTGCCAGCACATCCGCCTTCGCTCAAATCCTAATTCACAATGAAAACATTTAACAAATTAAACGAACAAGCCGGCTAATACGTGTTTCCCCTGCAGCACCTCTCCGAAATGACGCTGGGGTTTTCCTATTATTTCTGCTCTTTTCCTATCCTTTATTATTTTTATTGAGAAAGTTTTGTTCTCTGGCTGATCCCAATGGTTTGACACTGTCAGGCTATAGAATTTATTTCACATGCACTTTTTAAATCGAACGAAAATAGATTCCTTCCGCCATATTGAGGCATGGCGAGGAGTTGAGTTGGCCTGATGTCGTATATTGGTGGAAAAAGCAATTGAAAACTTCATCATGGTTACAACAATATTTTTACAGCGAAATTGGCACAAAAATGTTGTCCACGAACTTTTTTTTTGTGCAAAAGCGTTAGAAAAACTGGGCTAGGAGGAGCGGCGATATCGTGGAAAATCGGGGATGTGCGGGGTGGTGAAAACTTTTGTGCCAGTTACCGACCACGCCCACGTCACCCCATGGCATCAACGCCCTGTCACGAATAAAAACTGAATTGATAACATTTTTCTGCTTGTTCTGGTTTTTTTTCGGCGACTTTTTTGGGTATTTTTTTGTTATATTTTTTTGTTTGCAAGTTGGAACTTTTCTACACTACTCAACGTCCATTGTAGTTGTTGTTTTTTAGTGGGGGGAGGGGAGGGGGTTTTTTATGCGACGCCTCTGTCCGGGGCAATTTGTAATCTAAACAACATGGCCCGGGCTAACCAAGGCCCCAACTCCGACCAGAATATCCTTAAATCCTGGCAAGGAGAGCGCTGGAAAACTGACAGCCAGCAAATGACTAAAGACGCCGGTGGCTGTGCGGGGGCAGGAGGAGGGGTGGCGTATGTAAAAATGTCGATTTAATATTAGCACCATGAAGGGAAATCAAAGTGGAATAAGAACAAAGTAGAGGGTACAGGGAGGCCAGGCAAAAAATATATCGGAAGTGGGTTGAGGGTTTGGGAAATACCTCGTAATGAAATACGACTAAAATTTAATATCTTCTAGTACCTTTTAATAAGTGTTATTTATTTTTTAGATACAAAATAAACTACTTTTTTTTTGCCAAGGTTCATTTTAAAAAGTTACAAATATGAAATCGATTTATAGTTCAGTCTATTGATCGTTACTAGAGTCTAAGCTCTCTGATGAATCAGAAAAATGTCGCAATCCCCTTTTCGTTATCGATATTTCCGATACTTCCATAGAAAACCGATATACCCTGGAGGTGTAAAATGTAATGGGTGCATAAATGGCTGCAAGCAATAAAGAAAATGGCGGCTGACAACAGCTTCAGGTTTGGCTGGTTCTTTTTTGGCCAGGATGTGGCAGCTTGTTGATGATAAACTCTTATGACCCACATAGGTGGGGGCTCCGCGGGATGTGGCGGGGGTCACGGAAAATGGGCGAGCTGCCAACACACACACACACACACACACTGGCATATATGCCCCCCTTCCTCCTCGTACAGCTGCATCCGGCGGAAGTTGGTGGCAACACTTGGAAACCTCTCACACGGATGGAGCCACACGGGCGAGCACACACACACTCTCAAGTTAGTTATAAACGTTTATCGATATTATATCTATTCGCTGCTCTCTCTCACACACACACACACTCACCCAGAGAGTCCTGGCAAAGTTTTCGGTGGCTGCAGACAATGAAATGCAAACAAATCACATCGCGAAAACTTCACAACATGGCGGCAAAGAATGTCGATTTATGGGTGCCAAGTGGAAATATTATCAAAACTATGACTTTGCTGGCCACTTTTCACCGGTTGTGGAAGGAAGAGAGAGAGGGAAAGCGATAGAGAGAGAGAGAGGTGAAAGGAGGCAGATAGAGCCCGCAGGATGCAGCCAGCAACTGCGCTTGTTTATTGGCTGAGCTTCTGGTTGCAGGGGAAGTTACCAAAAATAAAGCTGCATTGGGTGCAGCTCTTCAAATTTAGATAGCGACTCTTTAGAAGGTCCTGACACTAGATGGCGGGTTCTAAAGTAGGATTTTAAGATGAATAAATAATAGGGAAGTAGGAAGACAGGGACCCCAAAAGCTTTTGATTTCATTTTGCACTCTGAAACCAGGTCACTTAACACACCTGCTCTTGGGTCATAAATATCAATCATTCTTCGATCATTTGAGATATAATATTTTTCGATATCCTTTATCATTTATGGTAGCCCATGGGAACTGAAATACATTTCTCACATAATTTACAGGTTGGCAGACGGCGCTGCACCCCTCCCAACAATAATAGGGGAAAAGTGGGGGTCGTGGACACCGTGGGGGTTGTGGACACCCCTGTGTAACTTTTGACACAGGACAGATAGGACGGATCTTTCAAATGTCATGTGTGCGCTATTGAAGATCGATTGTTTTGTGCCAAATACCAAACGGAACGGACGCGTCTGCTTTGTGTCCCGGAAAAATGCATTTTTTCACGCTGAAAAAAATCTCAAAAGTTTTATTGCGCGTTTTTAAAAGTGTCACCGTGTGAAGTGTGTTAATTAAGAAGGTAAGTGCAATAGATTTTTTGACGTGAAATTTAGTTATGTTTAAGATTCCACACCGGGTTTGGACAAAAGTTTCACAAAAAAAATTTTTTTCATATGATTTCAAAACGACTGCTTGAGGCAGTTGTGGACAATGAAATGTCGGGGGTTGTGGACACCCAATTTTTTTTTGACAAATCGTCAAATATCGCCGTTGATGTCAACATAAATGATTTTTATAGTAATAACATTAATAACCTTGAATTATAGGGCCAGGTAAATAAGTAAATATATTTTAATAATGTTTTTATAATTTTCTTCGATATTTTTAGTCATGTCGCTCAAGAAAAATTCGAAAAAAGTCGAAGTTTTA